>JAQNDB010000246.1:0-106983 GCA_029204045.2 Tillandsia leiboldiana
TTTGATCCGCCGAATACTTAGATCAAAGATAGATCGGAATACCATCTAAGTATTCATTAGTTGATTCAATCAAGATGTGAGTATGAAAACCTAGAATCAAACTAATCAATATAGATGAAGAAACATAGAGTATTCTCTAATGATTTCCTTTCTTCTCTATATGTGGATCTAGAGCCGTAAAAGATGATATATGAAAATGACGGCTATTTGATTTTCGGCCTCTTTTGGATTAACCCTAGAAAAAGAGTCGTAGGGTCTATTTATAGGTTAGAAACCCTAGGAAGGAGATAAAAATCAAAAACCTAACATTTCTGGAAATTTTACGGATGGCGATCCGGATCGGATTAGCTATGATCCGGATCGTCGTAACGAGTCAGGCAATTCCAGAAAAACGAAGGTTCGGGATCCGGATCGAAGTGCTTGATCTGGATCGTTCATACAGTTCACCAAAACATGAACGTTCGGGATCCGGATTGCGAAGCCCTGATCCGGATCGTTCAAGGAAGATGGTAAACTCAGTGTTCGGGATCCGGATCAAGAGAGGCTACGATCCGGATTGAAACTGGTGTATGAACGAACCACCTTCGGGATTCGGATCGAACAACCTGATCCGGATCCTGAACCTGTCCCAAGTCCAGTTTTTGATTTTATGCAATGAAAGATTCTTCCAAGTGTTTCTACACTACAAGAAGTATTCGGATCACACAAAATCTTTAGTTTAAACATACCTGATCCTTTTGAATTCTTCTTTCTTGAGATTGAGTTAAATGATCCAACTTTCTTCACTTTCAATCTTCAAGACTTGAGACTTTCACGAAACTACGCCAACTCAAATTCCGTAACAATCTCCCCTTTGGCGGTTTCGTGACAAAACACAGATCCACTAAAGAAAATTCAAAAAGATATTTTTGTTGCTATCACCATACAACAAAAATTTACAATGGAGATCCAAAATTTAAAAACATGAGATAAACTCCTAAACCAGACTCTAGACTTAGACATCTGTACTCTCTGCACAAAGAAATCATCTTGACAAAAAGAGATCGTTAGATACCTCAAGAATATTTAGCATACAAACCTAGTACAGAGATAGAGTTTATCTGATCATCATGACATTTGAGAATTCAGATATGTAAAAGAATCATAGTCCAAAAACCAACATATCTTCTATGCAATCAAAAACCAAATGTCACAAAGTGTTAGTCCAACATCAACTTGTTAGTCATATTACATGCCCAAATAGTTAGTCGAATAGTTAGTAGAGACATGCAAACAATCACAAGATAAAAACCAAAGTTGAAGTTGAAGTGATACTTACCTTGATGTATACAATTTTTCACATCAGCATTGTTCATCATTGTACCTTGATGCAGTCATCATTGTTCATCATTGTACCTTGATGTATACAAGATCACAATTTTCACAATATCATTGTTCGAGTTCTCTAAACTCTCTCCCCCTTTTTGTCACAAACAAAGCCAAAATTACCAAAAATTGAAGGAGAGTTAAAAAATTTCAAAGAAAATGTTCCGAAATTTAAGAACTAGAACTAAGATTAAGTCCTAAAAACTGAAAAACCTGCACAAGAAAAGGTTAAAAATCTGCAAAAGAATAAAAGAAAGGAATCAGTCATCAGATTCGGAGTCTTCAGAGCTCGTGCAACCCAGCTTTTTCAAAATTCCTTTAAGCATTCCCGAGATCGTAGTACACTCTTGCTTCATCTGATGTATGTCCTTGGACATCTTTCTGAGTTCTAGAGCCATTTTATCTTGTTCTTGTTTTATGGAAGACTCTAGATTTCCCTTTTGGTCAGTTCTTCTGGAAGTTGAAGAACGTTGAGTGACGATTGACGGAGCAGTCTGACCTTCATTCCGAGGAGATCGTCTTGGCAAAAAGGGTGGATTGCTTGGCACATTCTTTTTCATGGCTTGCTGCTTAAGTATTGAGGAAGACTTCAGTAGCTTCTTTTTCTTTAGGTAAACCTTATTTTCTTCATCAATGCCTTGTTGTACTCGTCAAGAAATGTGTCCCAATCTTCTTCGTCTTCTGATTCAGTGTCAATTTGAGAAATATTCCTTGGGTTCTCTTGACATGGTTCATTTATTTCAATACCTCGAGCTCGTCCAGGTCGTCGAGCAAGTCTTTTTCTTTTTAGGAAGATGGATGAAGAGGTCATTGGTGCTTTTCCTTTTTCCGCAGCGGTGAGCGGAGCCTTTTCCGTTGATGTTTCTGCATGGGCTTTCCCTTTCGATGCAACAGAGGTCTTCTGTGGCGATTCTTCAGGATGTGTTTCATCATCTGATAACTCATCCCAGTTAACTTCATCCTTTTGTTGTGTTTTCTTAGCTCTTTTTAACTTGTTTATGGCCCGAGTGTGCACCATAGTGACCAATAAAAGAATGATCCATGAGAATCCCATTGATCCAAGTGCTTTAAGAAGATTAAAATCCTGTGAGCAACAACTCAAGAACACATGAGAAAATTGTTAATTTTCAAAGATTTGAAAAATTGTACCCAAACAATCATAATCATGTAGAGAGACTAAGAATCAAATTAGTTTTGCAAAAGGACTTTTAAAAATAGATCAATTGCATGATTTTCGAAAAACCTTATTATATGCCCTAAAACCGAAATTTTAGAAATCGAAGCCTAAAAATCCGTTAATCAGGAGAATACCTAGCATATAATCAAAACTAATCTACCCAGAGTTCTTATTTCAAAAGAAATTTGATCAAAAAACATCACAAACAAAGTTGATCCAAGAAATTCATCACGTTTGAGGAGGAAAAGAGGAAAACGGTGAAAAACCGAGATTTTGATCAATAAAACTTACTTGGAGTTGAAGAACTTGAGTTTGAAAGCTTCCAGGAAGGATGAAATCTAGAGAGAGAGGCTCTGGAAACTTTGGAACAAAAGATTGGAGTAAAAGAAATCAAAACCCTTTTGTTCTTTATAAAACCCTAGCCGCGATCTGGATTAGTTCATGATTGCGATCCGGATCGGCTACCCGCAGTGAGAAACTGCGTTCGGGATCCGGATCGGCAGGTCCAATCCGGATCGTCAGCCCGCAGAAGAAAACCTGCGTTCGGGATCCGGATCATCTTGCCCGATCCGGATCGGCTCCAACTTTTTCTTTAGAAAATTTCAGAGAAATTCAAGAAAAACCAGAAAAAGATTGTAAGCACAAATGTGTATCAACTTTAAACAAAAATCATCGTTTCATACAACAAGAATTAGATTATGCCAAATCTATCAACAATATCCAAAAATGAATAGAAAATTTACAAAAATTAAATCCCTTAAAGTTGAACACTTTCAATTACATCTAACTTGATCTTATGAGTAATGCCTTTATCAAATCATCAATTCAGTAAAGAAAATGAAATACAAAGATCAATAGATGTTTGAAATCCCAAATATAGTAGATAATGTATCTAGACAATCTGTTGAAGAGAGTGGCTCTTTGAGCATCTTTCTTTAAAAACCCACCTTATACCAACCTTGAAATTTGACGGAGTCAAGTATTTCAACATGCATTATACTTAATCAAAATTTGAACAACCATGCTTGGTATACATGTGGTAGCTGCACACAATACTCGGACGACCGAGGTGGTAGTTCTTTCCTCCATGTGGTGGTAGTTTTCACACTCCTCATTGGGATGTAACTCTTTCCACATCTTTTGAGCATTTTACTTTTTCTATGACTCCCCCTCAATTGGCTATCAATTATTTAAGATATAAAGTATTCAACCAAATATTGATCTCGATTTCATACTCGACTAAGCAGTCAAATAAGATAATGACTATACCAAGAGATCATTGAGAGAGAGAGAAATTGACTTTGATCACTTAGAAGATGATTTAATTAACATAAATGATCATTGCAACAGTGAAATATTATGATGGCAAAAGCATAATAAATTTCTAAATGTGCGAAAAGATGCAATTAAAGTCAATTATGATCTATGCTCAATTAATGTCCTATGTACAAACATAGATAATGAACAAAACAAAAACAAATACAAAACCTATCCTTAGCAAAGGTTTCAAAAAGAAGTTTATTTCAAGGAAAGCATTCCAATTGCTTTTCGTAAATGAATAAAACGTTTTTGATCCAAAGGTTTTGTTAGAATGTCAGCTAATTGATCCTCAGTTGAAATATATGAAAGTTGAAGAGTATTTGATTCAACTAGCTCTCTAAGAAAATGATATCTAAGTTCAATATGTTTTGTTCTAGAGAGCAACACAGGGTTTTTAGAAATGTTAATTGCACTTGTGTTGTCACAAAGAATTGTTACCGAAGATGCTGAAATGCGGAAGTCGCTCAATACGCTTTTCATCCAAATGAGTTGAGTTGAGCAACTTCCAGCTGAAATGTATTCCGCTTCGGCAGTCGAGAGTGCTATGCAATTCTGCTTTTTACTGTGCCATGCAACAAGGCAGTGGCCAAGATAGAAGCATGCACCACTCGTGCTTTTCCGATCATCCACTGATCCTGCCCAATCGGCATCTGAGTATCCAACAATATCCAGACTTGTTCCCATAGGATACCAAATTCCGAAATTAATTGATCCTTTGATATACCGGATGATCCTTTTCACCGCTTTCAGGTGAACCTCCTTTGGTGCAGATTGATATCTCGCGCAGATCCCAACACCAAAAGATATATCCGGGCGACTAGCCGTGAGGTAAAGTAGGCTTCCAATCATACTTCTATACAGTTTCTCGTCTACATTCTCACTATGTGATTCACTTCCAAGTCCCTTGTGGCTAGTTCCCATTGGAGTTGGAAAATCTTTACAATTTTCTAGATCGAACTTTTTGACCAACTCCATTGCATACTTGGATTGACTCAAGTGAATACCTTCATCATTTTGTTTAATTTGCAATCCAAGGAAAAAAGTCAATTCGCCCATCATGGACATCTCAAATTCGCTTTCCATGGTCTCCGCGAATTTAGAAGTATCATTATCTCTTGTTGCGCCAAATACTATGTCATCGACATATATTTGTGCTACAATGAAATTGTTTTGATAATGCTTCACAAAGAGAGTCCTATCAGCTCCCCCTCGAGTATAGCCCTTCTCCAAAAGGTGTTTTGTCAACCTTTCGTACCATGCTCGCGGTGCTTGTTTCAGACCGTAAAGAGCCTTTTTCAAACGAAAAACATGGTTAGGTTGTTTATGGTCTACAAAACCTTTCGGTTGAGCCACATAAACTTCCTCATTTAAAAACCCATTTAGAAAAGCGCTCTTAACGTCCATTTGAAATAATTTGATTTTAAAATGACAAGCAATAGCGAACAGTATACGAATGGACTCGAGTCTAGCTACAGGGGCGAATGTTTCGTCAAAGTCTATACCTTCTACTTGAGAGTAGCCTTGAGCAACTAATCGTGCCTTGTTCCTGATGATAGTACCATCCTCATTTTTCTTGTTCTTGAAGACCCATTTGGTACCTATCACATTATGTTGCTTTGGAGGCTTTGTTAATTCCCAGACTTTGTTTTGCTCAAATTGATGGAGCTCTTCCTGCATTGCTTTAATCCAGTAGTCATCCTGAAGAGCTTCATCTATGTTCTTTGGTTCGATTAAAGATACGTAGCAAGCGAATCCACAAACCAACTGCCTCCGAGTTCTGACTCCTTCTTGTGGATCTCCAATAATGTTCGATTCCGGATGGTCCTTGGAGATTCGTAATGTTTGTTGAAACGGAGTACTCGGAGATACATGAGATGATTCCTGCACATCAGATAAACTAGAAGAGCCATTAGATGCATCATCAATATTGGAAGTATTATCATGAGAAGATGCACTAGCAAGAGAATCATCATCTAGAGAGATATCGAGGGTAGATTTTCCAGATCCAAAGTGAAAAGCTTCATCTACTTTAACATTTATAGATTCTACGATCGTCTTAGATTCAATGTTAAATACTCGATATGCTCTGCTATTCGTAGAATAACCCAAAAGATCCCTTCATCACTTCGAGAGTCAAACTTTCCAAGGTTTTCACGGTCACGTAAAATGTAACATCGACTCCCGAAGATACGAAAGTATTTGCAATCCGGTTTTCTACTAAACCACAGCTCATATGGTGTATTTAAAGTTCCTGGGCGCAAGTAAACTCTATTAATGACATAGACAGCGGTGTTCACGGCTTCAGCCCAAAAATGTAGCGGTAAATTCTGGCTATGAAGCATCACACGCGCCATCTCTTGTACAACCCTGTTTTTGCGCTCAACAACACCATTCTGCTGAGGTGTATAGGGTGCCGAGAATTCATGTTTAATGCCATTTGAAGTGCAAAAATCAATGAATTTTGAATTTATGAATTCTCCACCTCTATCACTTCTAACACGAATGATCTTTTCATTCTTTTCAATCATAAAACGATGGCAAATCTCATGAAAAGAGTCAAACGCATCAGCTTTCTCTTTTAAAAATGCTACCCAAGAATACCTAGAGAAATCATCAACCAATAAGAAAATGTACCATTTACCTCCCAAAGATGGTTGACGGGTCGGCCAAAAGAGAAAGAAGAAAGGAAAATAGTCTACATAAACTACACAAGATTTAATCGTAGAACGATTAAAGACAAGGAGGGGTTTCACCTTTGCATACTCAAACCTTTTGAGTTTTGGAGTATGTTGGCAATGGTTGAGAAGTTTTCCTTGATGAAGACGTCTTGCATGATTGGTCTTTTTCTTTTGTCATCGTCTTATTTGAAGTACTACCAATGTCCTTTTCTTTAGGAAAGTCCTTCTTTGAATTCCGGGGAGTGAACTTATTGGTAGTAGTTGCAAGATGTGGTTGATTTGATCTTTGAGCTCCAATCTTGCAGTTTTTTTTCAATGTGCCCTGCAAAATTACAACGAAAACATACCTTTGTGCTTGACGATTCTGAAGAGGATGAAGTAGGCTTGTTGTCGTTGGTTGTCATGATTTCCGGTGTCGAAGGAGGAGATACCGACTGAGGCACAAAGACTGTCCCAACCGAACTAAAATTGTCTTCAGTTCGATTGTATCCGAGGCCGAACTTGTTTGTTTGACCAAGATCAAGAAGTTTATCCAACTTACTCCTTCCAAAAGAAAATTGCTGTAAGTCATCCTTGAGTTGGCAAATGGTCTCTGTCATTTCCGATTTTTCCCGTCGGGCCTCGCCGTAGAGCTTCAAGAAATAGTTCGCTTTGTTCACCATATCTATATAGTTCTTCTCGAGTTGCTCATTGGACTCTTGAAGGGAAACATTTGCCTTTATCAGATTATCCCTTTCCACTTCAAGATCGGTCGAGAGAGAAGTTACCCTTTTTACTTCTTCTTCGAGATCCTGCAATCTCCCTCTCAACCCCTTGTTTTGCTTAGCCGGTTTCTTTAAATCCCGTAAAGATCTGTGGTAGGCTAGAGCAAAATCTTCACCTTCCGAATCATCCGATTCATTGTCCGTTGCATTCTTTTCAACAGTGGAGTTGGACAACGACTCGGATGTACTTGCCATAAAGCACATGAAGGGTGAAGATACGGACGCGTGGAATGCGGTGGAGCTCTTTTCTTCATCACTCGAAGACGACTCATTCGACGTTGAGTTGTCATCCCAAGTGACGGCTTGCATCGCCTTCTTCTTTGCCGGATACTTGTTAGGACACTCCGTTGCAATGTGGCCGTAGCCTCGACATTTGAAGCATTGTAGTTGTCCTTCTGAACTTTTCTTATCCTTTGAGAAGTTCTCTTGCTTTCTTGACTTGTAACTTGAAGTACCCTTGCCTTTGTTCGACTTTCCGAAGGATGGAGATTTGCTTGAATTACCCCTTCGAAAGTTGCGGCGAAACTTCCTTGTCAAGAGAGCGAGCTGCTTCTCAAATTCCTCCATAGAAAGGTTCTCATCATCGTCTGAGGAGGATGTATCCGCATCTTCTTCCTTAGTTGTTTTCAACGCATAACCTGAAGACTTAGAAGTGGATGCCTTTCCAGAAGAATTGTTAGTAGTAAATGTCATTTCATAAGTTTGTAATGAACCAACTAATTCTTCTACACGTATTTCGTCCGGGTTTTTAATAGTTTCAATGGCAGTAACCTTTGGGCGAAATCGTTCAGGAAGAGTTCTTAAGATCTTTCTTACAATCTTAAATTCTGGAATCTTCTCACCCAGGTTAGCACATGAGTTTCCGATATCTTGCAATCGTGTATAGTAGTCCGTGAAAGATTCATTTTCTGCCATCAAGATAGAGTCAAACTTGCTCGTAAGCATTTGCAGTTTCTGAATCTTCACGAGGTTAGTTCCCTCATGTGTAACCTGAAGAACATCCCAGATTTCTTTCGCAGTCTCACATGCCGAGACGCGAGAGAATTCAGTTTGAGATAAGGCATTAAAAATAGCATTAATTCCCTTGCCATTGTAAGAAGATGAATCTAACTCTTCCTTGGTCCATTTCGACCTAGGTTTTAAGGTGCGAACATCACCAATAAATTCAGTTGGATTAGACCATCCTAATTCAATTGATTGCCACACCCGTTCGTCGATGGAAATTAAAAAGGCTTTCATCCGCACTTTCCAGTACGCATAATTTGTTCCATCAAAGAACGGGGGTCGGTTGATGTTTCCACCTTCAACCATTGTTTACAACCCTATTCCCGCTCCGATACCACTTGTTGGGTTATATGTAATAAGGATCTAAATAGGGGAAAAAACACCTAGAGGGGGGTGAATAGGTGTAAACGTATAAACACTCAAAAATCATTGCGATAAAAACCCAATGCGGAAATAAAAATAATACGCAAGATTTTTACGTGAAAAACTCCATCACCGGAGTAAAAAACCACGGGACCGATAATACGGCAGAAATCCACTAGAATTAAAACACGTACAAGGTGATTTACCGTACACACTTACGACTCAACCTTTTCCATACGCTCCTAGAGGATCTACTCCGCTCGCTCCACGACGCTTCTCGAATCCACGATCTGCGCCCAACGCCGAATCCACGGCGTCCAACGTCGAATCCACGACGTCCGACCGAATCCACGGTCTTCACCCAATAGCACCCTTCGAATCCACGAACGTGCCTCGCTCCGAATCCACGAGAGCGGTTGAACCTTGAATCCACAAGGACACGCGAATCCACGCGCCGATTTTTGGGGTAAATCGTTGTTTTTGTTGGTGATGATCCACCGAATACTTAGATCAAAGATAGATCGGAAATACCATCTAAGTATTCATTAGTTTGATTCAACTCAAGATGTGAGTATGAAAACCTAGAATCAAACTAATCAATATAGATGAAGAAACATAGAGTATTCTCTAATGATTTCCTTTCTTCTCTATATGTGGATCTAGAGCCGTAAAAGATGATATATGAAAATGACGGCTATTTGGATTTTCGGCCTCTTTTTGGATTAACCCTAGAAAAAGAGTCATATGGTCTATTTATAGGTTAGAAACCCTAGGAAGGAGATAAGAATCAAAAACCTAACATTTCTGGAAATTTTACGGACGGCGATCCGGATCGGATTAGCTGTGATCCGGATCGTCGTAACGAGTCAGGCAATTCCAGAAAAACGAAGGTTCGGGATCCGGATCGAAGTGCTTGATCCGGATCGTTCATAGAGTTCACCAAACATCAACGTTCGGGATCCGGATTGCGAAGCCTGATCCGGATCGTTCAAGGAAGATGGTAAACTCAGTGTTCGGGATCCAGATCAAGAGAGGCTACGATCCGGATTGAACTGGTGTATGAACGAACCACCTTCGGGATCCGGATCGAACAACCTGATCCGGATCCTGAACATGTCCCAAGTCCAGTTTTTGATTTTTATGCAATGAAAGATTCTTCCAAGTGTTTCTACACTACAAGAAGTATTCGGATCACACAAAATCTTTAGTTAAACATACCTGATCCTTTTGAATTCTTCTTTCTTGAGATTGAGTTAAATGATCCAACTTTCTTCACCTTCAATCTTCAAGACTTGAAACTTTCACGAAACTACGCCAACTCAAATTCCATAACACCCGGCGGGAAAATTGCAACCTTTACCGGTGCCCGAGTGGAAGTGGGACATGATTACCATGGATTTTGTGACCGGATTCCCGAGGTCGCCACAGGGACACAATGCGATATGGGTGGTTGTGGACCGTTTGACGAAATCGGCCCACTTTCTGCCCATACACACGACGTGGACGCGGGAACGACTGGCACAAATGTACATCGACGCGATAGTAAGGTTGCATGGGGTACCGACATCTATCACGTCGGATAGGGACACGCGATTTGTGTCAAACTTTTGGCAAAGCCTGCAACGAGCAATGGGGACCAAGTTGCACTTCAGTACGACTTTTCACCCGTAGACCGATGGACAGTCAGAGCGGGTGTAGAGTACCGGAGCTTCGGGCAATGTGCCGACTCCACGTGGCAGCCTGGTATTATGAAAATACCTTTAGCAGTTTCTGTTTGTATTTACAGAGAGGTTCGGGTGGTCCCGGAGCTACGCGGAAGCTTTTTTGTAGAAAAGTAAGTTGGCGTCGGATTGAGAGCTTGCGGGTCGAGCATTGGTTTCATGGATGGGTTTGATGTGAGTTGATCCCTTGGGACATGTGTATTATGATTTTACAGAGGTGTTCGGTTGGTTTCGGGGTGATGCGGGAGACCCGAGGCGAGAAAGTGAGTTGTCGGCGCGAGGTTGGAAGCTTCAGGCTGCTGTTTTGGTTTTTGGGTGGCTTGGTTCCGGAACAAGCTACCTAGTTCCGGAACCAAGGTGGGTGTACCGGTACCCACATGCTGGTACCGGTACACAGACTCGGGGAATGCCCAGAATTAGCTCGGTTTGGTGCACAGTGTTGAGGTATGGGCTTCCAACCACTCCCGTCATGTTATATACCCCTGAACACCAGCTCCCTCACCCATCTCCCATCTCTCATCCATCCTCTTCCTTTCTTGCTGCCAGAGATGAAGAAGAAGGGGAAGTAGAAGGAGATGAAGCAGGGTGTCCATCGGAGCTGCTTGTGAGAGTTGACCGGGTCAACGTGCGCGCGCGAGGGCAAATTGAGGTAAATTAATTGTTGGAGATTGTGGATTTGGATTCGTTATTTCTCCTCTTGGGTTTTATTGATGGAATTGATTGAGAATTGAGCTTAATTTCCATCCTTTCTCTCCCTCTCTCCCTGTGCTCTCGGGTGCAAGCAGGGAGGTTACTGCGCAAATCCGAGGTTTTGTCTGCTTCATGCGCGCGTGTGAGGGACCCTTTTGAGCTGAGGAGAGGCATGCTGGGACCTTTGGGAGTGTGATAGAGGATTGATCGGAGCTCCGTGGATTTTTCCGACGCGCGACGGCGCGCTGCGCGCGTGGGAGGCACAGTGCAGTTTCATCAGTTTTTCGCCCGTTTCTTCACCGATTTCGGCGCGGCCTTCGGAAAGCATTTGAGGTGGGTTGGAATTTCTTCAAGATGTATGGAATGCCCTTTAAAGCTATTGAATGCATGTTGATCATGTTTAGCTTAATTATTTGCATAGCTGGTAAATCTGATAGTTGCCTAGAAAATTGTAGGAATACAATTGCAAGCCCCAGATATTTTTAGCATGATCTAGAAGTGATTTGACACTAGACTGCATGTTTAGTTGGCTTTATATTGGCATCTGAACCGTTTTAAAAATCGTCGGACCTGTTTTAATGAAAACTGGGTTTTGAAAAGAGTTTTAAAATATTGAGATCTTCCCGAGGGGTTGAGTAGGTTCAGGATGCATGTGTTCTCGTGCCAGAGGGCCGAGTGGATTTTTAGAGCATTATGAGATGACTTTCTAGTGTCATGAGAGAGTTTTGAGATACTTGAGTTCGCGGGGTATTGAGGATGTATTCCCTGATTGGGTTACTCTAGATCATGGGTCGTGTTCTGATTTAGTGGTGGAGATGGTTCTCCCACTTAGCCTTGAGAGTTTTGGGGGCTCTGGCAGATCGAGTCGTGGAGGTTTCCCGACTCAGCCACGGGGCGTGCATTATCAGATTGAGTCGTTGAGGGTTCTCCGACATAGCTGTGAGAGTGTTGGGCTTTCCTGTTCGAGTCGTGGAGTCTTTCTACGACTGCGTATGCTTGTTGAGCATTGAGATCCGATCTGTTTGATCGTGTATTTTAGCCTTGAGTCGTTGAGGGTTCTCCGACATAGCTGTGAGAGTGTTTGGGCTATTCTGTTCGAGTCGTGGAGTCTTCCTCCGACTGAGTTATGCTAGTTGAGCATTGAGATCCGATCTGTTTGATCGTGGATTATAGCCTGCTGAGCCTGGCTTTTTATGCCAGTTATGAGATACTTGAGATACTTGAGATACTTGAGTTCGGTGGGGTCGCTCCCCTCGAGCTACGCCCCGGGTGCGATGATGATACCGAGCCTGACGAGGCTGCGATGTGATTACTGAGATGGTCCTAGAGGGACACCCTACGTAAGTCCGTTCCTCCGGGATGTGCGGCAGTGGATGCCTACGTAAGTCCGTTCCTACGGGATGCGCGGCAGTAGATGAGCGCAGGCTTGTTTGACTGGTCCAAAGAGGGACAGTCATTGGGATTGGGTGATATGTTTGAGTGAGTTTCATAGCATGTTCCTAGATGAGTTTTTCCTTTGAGCATGATACTTGAGGCATGTTAGTAGTGAGGGTGTATGCATAGCAGGATCAGAGTTGAGTTTTCTTGAGCATGATGTGGTATATGCTAGTTGTAGTTCCTTTCCTGCTTTCAGCTTTTATCTATCTATCTATCTGCATACCTATCTGTTGTGCCTCCAGTAGACTTAGTGGGCATACCGTGGATATTGAGACGGTACCCACTGGGAACTACCTTTGCAGTAGTTCTCACACCCGCTGCGGTGACAGGTTTCCTGAGGCTGCTGTTCCGGCTTAGCTCGCGCGGAGACAGCTGATCGAGGTGAGGACGTGGCCATTTAGTTCCTTACCAGCTCAGAGAGTCAGAGGTAGATGTACCTTGGGTATTTTATGACTCCACTTTTGTACTGGACATTCTGAGAGATCAGTGAGGATTCTTGTACTTTTGTAGCTGAGAGACTTTGTATTGAGATTTTTATTATATCAGATGTTCAGTGTATTTCTGTAGCTATTTGGTTTTCTTTCAGCTCTGATACATTATAGCTATAGATCTGACTTGCAGGGTAGACGCTTCGTCTGTACGGCAGTTTCCGTACAGATGGCGGATCTGTTGGCGAGCCCGGGTCGCAGTTTCGACCCCGGGGCGTGACAGATTAGGGTGGTATCAGAGCCTAGGAATATAGGTCGTTGAGGACTTATTGACCCTAGGCTATTGGTTGGACAGTAGGATGACTGTCGTGAGAGACGTGATTTTAGCGAGAGTCCTGATTGAGTTTGTACCTCCCCCGAGGGATTGGGGCGAGTGATTTTGCATGTTTATTCTCTAAAGTGATTATGTTGGCTGCAGACAACATAATACTTTAGAACGGTTAACATGTCATAGACTTTCGCTTGATTGGGTCGAGAGTGTTTGTGGTTTGGTTGGCCGTGACTGTTCCTCTTGTTGGCCCTTTGATGCCGTGCAGCGGCGAGGGCGTGTTTGACCTTGGATGAGGAGCCCAAACAGCGGGGGGCTGAATGGACAGAGCAGAGCGAGGTCTGCGAGTTACGGGCCCAGGTAGTTCAGATGTGTAGGCGACGCGGCGCCAGGAAGAGAACACGGAGCGCGTGATGCGCATGTTTGAGCAGAGAGTTTCGTTTGAGTTATCGCCGTAGTACTTCCGGCCGCGACATTGGCGATTTCGACCCAGGTTGCACTGTGAGTAGTGCGGGAGCAGCGAGAGATTGCTGATTGATAGTTGTGCATCCGCCAGTTCCATCCCCTAAAGATTTCAGGGCAGAGTTGGAGCCTCGAGAGGCCGAGAACTGGATTGCCGCTTTGGAAGTGTTTGAGGACTTGTTATCCAGGACAAGCATCGGGTGCACTTGGTTATGCACTTTGGATAGGGACGCCGAGAGTTGGTGGCATCGAGTTGTCCTATTGAACCACCGGGAGAGCGGTCGAGGACTTGGAGCGAGTTTCTTCGACGGTTGAGCAGTGTGCCCCATGTTGCCAGGATGAGGCCCAGATAGTTGATTATGTTTGAGAGGGGACTGCTTCGAGACGTTATCATTTTGGATATTCTCGACGAGCGACTTCAGATGCAGCGGTTGTGCATGCCCGATGGATTGACTGAGGTCAGTGATCATGTCCGAGTGGAACGGAGAGCGAGGGACTAGCTCCAGAGAGAGATGTCCAGTATCGCCTGATTTTGGGATAGTCGAGTGGATCGAGGTTGCCATGATTCCAGTCACAGGATCATGAGTCTCAGAGGAGACAGAGACTAGGAGGTTCTCGACAGCCGAGGCACCGGCAGCAGTGCTAGGATGAGTATGTCTTTACGGGGAGCCGCATTCTTCGCCATAGAGTGACTTCAGGATGAGGGCGATGTTTTTCATGTGCTTAGTTAGGACATCTTCAGGCAGAGGGTCCCAGAGTGGTGTTCTTGGATTTGCCGCCTGCGACGGCACCCCACTACCCCTTCAGGATGCAGCGGTTCATCCGACTTACCGGTAGGCTGATTGAGCCGAGATGCCGAGGCAGATTGAGCGATGGCCACCATCATCTTGTGGATGAATTGTGCAGCCGATTAGAGGACGCCGGATAGTGGATCGCGTCTTATCAAGTTTGGTTGCTTATGGTCATCGGAGTTAGAGCATGTTGATGCCAACACCGCTGGTGTGTGCTTTACTAGAGCAAAGATAGCTGCGTGTGGGCCGGAGGTGGGACTGTTGGCTTGTGCACGTGAGGATCAGGTTCCAGATCACGTATAGCACATGGATGAGTGTTGCCAGTCCTGCCAGTGCAGATAATACCTTGGATTTGATCCTAGAGTTGTTAGTCCTACATCAGCTCCGAGATGTTGATATAAGGTTGGATAGGGATTGGTTATCCTAATGTTGTGTTATCTTGGATTGTCGAGAGTGGACAATGACCCTCCGTGGACCTGGTCAGGAGGAGTGTGGTTATAGAGGATGCTAGAGCACGGCAGAGGTTGAGTCGTGGTCGTGTCGCTTTGCTAGCGACGGTAGAAGAGGTGCCTACTGCAGCACCGGGACTAAAGGAATATCTTTATCGCCTGTGTGATCCCGGACAGGAGTTTACCTGGTCTGATGTTGATGCCGCCGTTTAGTGAGACCGAGATCCGAGAGATTGGTATTTTGGATGTGTTGCCACACCGTTGATACACGGTGGTGATGCCACGCCGTTGATACACGGTGGTGATGCCACGCCGTTGATACACGGTGGTGATGCCACGCCGTTGATACACGGTGGTGATGCCATGCCGTTGGTATACGGCAGTGATGCCACGTTGTGAGTGCACAACGGTGAGAGTGCTGTGACGATTCGAGCACAGTTAGATTTGGATCGTGTTGGGTCGATGCCTTGCGGGACATTGAAGGCTTTGTGGAACCCTACAGCTGAGGGCTGCGCCAGATAGAGTCTGAACCCGATAGAGACATTTTGAGCAAACAGTGAGGTCAAGCGGATTGACTAAGGCCCTGCGGCCTTTTGGATTTGAGGACTTGTGTGTTCCGGCGGTACTTGGACCGGGCAGTAGAACCAGTGTGAGTTTGAGCTCTACAGTGAGTTGCCGTGCTAGTAGTTGAGTTAAATTTATACAAGGCCAGTTGATTTGATTATATCGGATTTGGTTTCCGAGATGAGTTTAAGCACGAGGAGCACTTAAGGATAGTGCTGCAACTTCTATGAGAAGAAGTTGATGCCGAGTTGTAAGAGAATTTGCTCTTAGACTTCGGAAGATTTTGTGGTTAGGCCATGTTATTACAGCCGCAGGAGTGACAGTGGACCCGGCGAAGAGTGTTGCCGTTTAGGTTCGGCTTGGACCCATGATAGTGACAGAGGTCCAGAGTTGTGGATTAAGCAGTGCCAGCATAACCTTGAGGAGTTCAAGCTGTGGATGGTATTAACATCATTGTGAATAGTTGCTTGAGATAGAGAGAGATTTGAGATATCTATCGATCCTAGAACCTGAGGTACTGGGTTACTCAGAAGGAATTTGATTGGGGCAATGCCGCTGAAAGAGTAATTGAGGCGAGTTGAGATTAAGGTGGTGTTCCCCGGGAATGTGACAAAAACTTGTGTTTTGGACTCGTAGCCCACTCCGTTGGACGGGATTGAGAGGGAACTTCTCAGTGAATGCAGCGGGAGTACTGAAGTACAAGGACCGCATCTGTGTGCCCGTGGATTCCGAGATCCGAGAGCTGATTTTGAGAGTTAGGGGTTGAGTGTTGTTCCCGATGTTGGACTTCTTACCCTGTAGATGGATGTAAGAATGCTTTTGTGAAGCTCTCAGCATTGTGGTTGCTAAGGAGCAACGGAAAAGTTATGCCAACTGGAAGCAGGGAGTTTTGGTGACTTCTGAGAATCACTATCCGCAGAAATGTGTAGATTTGAGATTTCGCGGGAAGTTGAATCCGCAAATTATTGGCATATTCGAGGAGTTAGAGCGCATTGGATTAGCTGTTCACCGAGTTGCGCTACCGCCATGATTTGGCAAGTACCCACGAGGACGTTGGTGTATCCGTTCTGAGGGAGGTATGGATTTGGATTCCTTTCATGATTTGGACTTCGTTTCTTTGGAGTCAGATGAGGACTTGGACTATCAGGAGCGACCGGTGCGGATTCTTGCTCGAGAGACGAGAGAATTGCGCAACCGGATCATACCTTTTGTAAAGGTCCTATGGAGTCATCATGAGGAGCGAGAGGCCACATGGGAGCCTGAGTTTGAGCTGAGAGTTTCATATCCCCACTTATTTGAGTCACCCTCCTGAGTTTTGGAGTTTTGGGGTTTCGAGGACGAAACCGTTAAAAGGAGGGGAGAGTGTAGAGTACCGGAGCTTCGGGCAGTGTGCCGACTCCACGTGGCAGCCTGGTATTGTGAAAATACCTTTAGCAGTTTCTGTTTGTATTTACAGAGAGGTTCGGGTGGTCCCGGAGCTACGCGGAAGCTTTTTTGTAGAAAAGTGAGTTGGCGTCGGATTGAGAGCTTGCGGGTCGAGCATTGGTTTCATGGATGGGTTTGATGTGAGTTGATCCCTTGGGACATGTGTATTATGATTTTACAGAGGTGTTCGGTTGGTTTCGGGGTGATGCGGGAGACCCGAGGCGAGAAAGTGAGTTGTCGGCGCGAGGTTGGAAGCTTCAGGCTGCTGTTTTGGTTTTGGGTGGCTTGGTTCCGGAACAAGCTACCTAGTTCCGGAACCAAGGTGGGTGTACCGGTACCCACATGCTGGTACCGGTACACAGACTCGGGGAATGCCCAGAATTAGCTCGGTTTGGTGCACAGTGTTGAGGTATGGGCTTCCAACCACTCCCGTCATGTTATATACCCCTGAACACCAGCTCCCTCACCCATCTCCCATCTCTCATCCATCCTCTTCCTTTCTTGCTGCCAGAGAAGAAGAAGAAGGGGAAGTAGAAGGAGATGAAGCAGGGTGTCCACCGGAGCTGCTTGTGAGAGTTGACCGGGTCAACGTGCGCGCGCGAGGGCAAATTGAGGTAAATTAATTGTTGGAGATAGTGGATTTGGATTCGTTATTTCTCCTCTTGGGTTTTATTGATGGAATTGATTGAGAATTGAGCTTAATTTCCATCCTTTCTCTCCCTCTCTCCCTGTGCTCTCGGGTGCAAGCAGGGAGGTTACTGCGCAAATCCGAGGTTTTGTCTGCTTCATGCGCGCGTGTGAGGGACCCTTTTGAGCTGAGCAGAGGCATGCTGGGACCTTTGGGAGTGTGATAGAGGATTGATCGGAGCTCCGTGGATTTTTCCGACGCGCGACGGCGCGCGCGCGCGTGGGAGGCACAGTGCAGTTTCATCAGTTTTTCGCCCGTTTCTTCACCGATTTCGGCGCGGCCTTCGGAAAGCATTTGAGGTGGGTTGGAATTTCTTCAAGATGTATGGAATGCCCTTTAAAGCTATTGAATGCATGTTGATCATGTTTAGCTTAATTATTTGCATAGCTGGTAAATCTGATAGTTGCCTAGAAAATTGTAGGAATACAATTGCAAGCCCCAGATATTTTTAGCATGATCTAGAAGTGATTTGACACTAGACTGCATGTTTAGTTGGCTTTATATTGGCATCTGAACCGTTTTAAAAATCGTCGGACCTGTTTTAATGAAAACTGGGTTTTGAAAAGAGTTTTAAAATATTGAGATCTTCCCGAGGGGTTGAGTAGGTTCAGGATGCATGTGTTCTCGTGCCAGAGGGCCGAGTGGATTTTTAGAGCATTATGAGATGACTTTCTAGTGTCATGAGAGAGTTTTGAGATACTTGAGTTCGCGGGGTATTGAGGATGTATTCCCTGATTGGGTTACTCTAGATCATGGGTCGTGTTCTGATTTAGTGGTGGAGATGGTTCTCCCACTTAGCCTTGAGAGTTTTGGGGGCTCTGGCAGATCGAGTCGTGGAGGTTTCCCGACTCAGCCACGGGGCGTGCATTATCAGATTGAGTCGTTGAGGGTTCTCCGACATAGCTGTGAGAGTGTTGGGCTTTCCTGTTCGAGTCGTGGAGTCTTTCTACGACTGAGTATGCTTGTTGAGCATTGAGATCCGATCTGTTTGATCGTGTATTTTAGCCTTGAGTCGTTGAGGGTTCTCCGACATAGCTGTGAGAGTGTTTGGGCTATTCTGTTCGAGTCGTGGAGTCTTCCTCCGACTGAGTTATGCTAGTTGAGCATTGAGATCCGATCTGTTTGATCGTGGATTATAGCCTGCTGAGCCTGGCTTTTTATGCCAGTTATGAGATACTTGAGATACTTGAGATACTTGAGTTCGGTGGGGTCGCTCCCCTCGAGCTACGCCCCGGGTGCGATGATGATACCGAGCCTGACGAGGCTGCGATGTGATTACTGAGATGGTCCTAGAGGGACACCCTACGTAAGTCCGTTCCTCCGGGATGTGCGGCAGTGGATGCCTACGTAAGTCCGTTCCTACGGGATGCGCGGCAGTAGATGAGCGCAGGCTTGTTTGACTGGTCCAAAGAGGGACAGTCATTGGGATTGGGTGATATGTTTGAGTGAGTTTCATAGCATGTTCCTAGATGAGTTTTTCCTTTGAGCATGATACTTGAGGCATGTTAGTAGTAAGGGTGTATGCATAGCAGGATCAGAGTTGAGTTTTCTTGAGCATGATGTGGTATATGCTAGTTGTAGTTCCTTTCCTGCTTTCAGCTTTTATCTATCTATCTATCTGCATACCTATCTGTTGTGCCTCCAGTAGACTTAGTGGGCATACCGTGGATATTGAGACGGTACCCACTGGGAACTACCTTTGCAGTAGTTCTCACACCCGCTGCGGTGACAGGTTTCCTGAGGCTGCTGTTCCGGCTTAGCTCGCGCGGAGACAGCTGATCGAGGTGAGGACGTGGCCATTTAGTTCCTTACCAGCTCTGAGAGTCAGAGGTAGATGTACCTTAAGGTGGGTATTTTATGACTCCACTTTTGTACTGGACATTCTGAGAGATCAGTGAGGATTCTTGTACTTTTGTAGCTGAGAGACTTTGTATTGAGATTTTTATTATATCAGATGTTCAGTGTATTTCTGTAGCTATTTGGTTTTCTTTCAGCTCTGATACATTATAGCTATAGATCTGACTTGCAGGGTAGACGCTTCGTCTGTACGGCAGTTTCCGTACAGATGGCGGATCTGTTGGCGAGCCCGGGTCGCAGTTTCGACCCCGGGGCGTGACAGCGGGTGATACAGATTGTGGAGGACATGCTTCGAGCATGCGTTTTGGACTTGGGCGAAGGGTGGGCACGGTGTTTGCACCTAGTGGAATTTGCCTACAATAACAGTTACCAGGCCAGCATTCAGATGGCACCATACGAGGCCCTGTACGGGCGCCGCTGTCGGTCTCCAATATGCTGGGACGACTTGGGCGAGCGTAAGTTTCTGGGCCCAGATTTGGTGGAGGAGACCGAAGCAAAGGTGCGATTGATTAGGCAAAGGCTACTGACCGCCACAGAGGAGACAGAAAAGCTATGCGGACGACAGACGCCGAGACTTAGAGTTCATGGTGGGTGAGCATGTGTTACTCCGAGTTTCGCCCTCCAAGGGGAACCGACGTTTCGGCATGAAGGGAAAGTTAAGCCCAAGGTACGTGGGACCGCTCGAGATCCTAGAACGCGTAGGACCGGTGGCGTACCGATTAGCCTTGCCGCCGAACCTCGAACGAGTCCACAATGTGTTCCATGTCTCAATGCTCCGGAAGTACCTCGCTGACCCCTCTCATGCCTTGGATGCCTCCACCATCGAGTTGCGAGAGGATTTGAGCGTCGAGGAGACGCGGGTGCGGATTTTGGCAAGAGAGGACAAGAAGTTGCGCAATCGAACTATCTCCTACGTAAAGGTCCAGTGGAGCAATCACGAAGAGCGCGAGGCGACATGGGAACTGGAATCGAAAATGAGGGAATACTTTCCCGAACTGTTTACGTGAGGTTTGTACTTAAGTTTCGGGACGAAACTTTTTATAAAGTGTGAGTGGTGTAGTGATTCGGCCCTTGGGGGGTATTTTTGACTCACATCTAAACTATTTAAGCCCTTAAGTGGAATAAAATTATTTAATTGTTAAAAGTTGGCCGGTGTGTGGTGCTAGTATTTTTCTGCGATAGAGCGCGGAAAATGATGACCGACGGTGCGATCGGATCTGAAATCCGATATCGGGATCTCCTGAAACGGAATTCTTAGTGATGCGGTGATTAGTCATGCATCGGAATCCGTGCAAAATATCTTGCACCCGTTGGAGATAAGGTGGGTTATCTCGTAGGGGATAATTAATTAATTAATTAATTATACGGTGACGGAAAATAGAATTTTCTTACGTACGAATTAAAGAGGAAATTAATTAAATATATATAATTAAATAATAGGATTATATAAGTGATCCCGATTATCGGAGGGAAAGAAAGGAAAAATAAAACCCTAACCGGTGAGGAGAGAAAGAAAGGGAAAGAAAGGAAAAAGACGGAACCCTAGCCGGAAGGAAGGAAAAGGAAAAAGAGAAAGAGGCCGATCCTCCCGAACACCAAACCGAAGGCAAGAACGCGGCCGGGCGACCTTTCCGTCGATCTTCGGTGAGTAAAATAATTTTTGGAATTTTTTGGGATTATTCCGTCGTCCTTTTTGTTGAGTTTCGGGCTTCTCCGTTGTCTCCATTACCGTCGCCGTCACCGCCGTCGTGCTAGGGCGCGGAACGGGCGACGGAGACGCGCGATGCCGCTAGGGCATCACGCGGAAGATTACGCGGATAGCCGGTCGCCATCGCGAGAGGCGACGGAGAAGACCGCGCGGGCACCCAACCGCGCGGGTACAGCGCGGGGCGCCGCGCGGACGCCGCGCGGCTGCCGCGCGGGCGGCATCCGCGCGGGCGCCGCGCGGGACCGCACCCGCGCGGGGCGCCGCGCGGGCGCCGCGCGGGGCGCCGCGCGGGCGCCACGCGGGCACCGCGCGAGCGCCGCGCGGGCACCGCGCGGGCGCCTCGCGGCCGCCGCGCGGCGCCGCACCCGCGCGGGCGCCGCGCGGGGCCGCACCCGCGCGGCCGCCGCGCGGGCAGTACCCGCGCGGGCGCTGCACGAGACCGCGCCGCGCCGCGTGGGCCGAAACCCACGCGGGCGCCGCCGCGGAGCCGCGCCGCGCGGTTCCGAGCCGCGCGGGGCTTCGACTTGCGGCGACGGCGGCGCGGGGTTCCGGTTTCCGGCGAATCGGACGGTGTTGGACTTTTCTATCAAAATAAGTAATTTGGGGTTTTCCATTTTGAGATGTTAGTATGTGTTTTTGACCATAGTTTATCCTTGCGGACTTTTCTTAGGTCCGGGTGCGAAGCGGGAGTGTGTGAAAGATCCGAGTGCTCCGATCTTCCCGCAAGAAGGTGGGTACTGTTGCTATAAGTGCAACAAGTGCAGTAAGTGCATCTATCATCGTAAAAGTGTTCTTAATATGCCTAACAAAGTAGTTGGACTATCTAACCTTTCGCATGATCGTATTTTATCTTATGTAATAATTGTTGCGGCTACGGTCGCGGTGCTAAATACACGCCGATCTCGGCAAATCTGGTTTCGGATGCTGCACGTACACTTGCGGCTTGGCCCCCGCATAGGTGTACTTATCCGGAGAAGTGGTCTATACGACCCGTGTGCCCCACGAAGTGTGGGGACCTCCTCACGGCTGCTACAGGTATCGCACTAGCCCCGTGAAGAGGTTAAAAGCATCAAAAGTCCCGCGGGAGAGATCATTGACTACCCTGTCGGGACGGTGTCACTAAAGTAAATAAAGTGAGTAAAGTAAGTTGCAGGGTTTTAGCGAAAGGTCCCAGTGTAATCGGTTTGCTCTTCTTTCCTTGTTGTTATTTAAACATCTACTTTGTTTGTCACTGACTTTACCCACTCCGTGACAGGTGATACTAGGTGCGTTAGCCGGGATGCCGGTGAGACTGCGTCGCGAGTACCGTAGTCAGAACTCTTGGATATATCTCATTTTCCTTTATGCTTTTATTAGTTAATTTGCTTGTGGTTTATATTAGTTGTGGACATGTATTAGTTAGCCCTGTGGATGAGATGTACTTTTACGTTTAGATACTTTTAGTGATGTTTCACATGCGGCACGTTTTCATGAAAAGCCAAATGATTTCAGAAATGCTTTCTCAAAACGAAGTGCCATGTGGGCACGGGTTTCGCAACCGCTGGTTTTATCCTTTCCAAACGGTGACGCCGCTTTAATAGCTTGCTTGGAAAAAAAATAAGGTGTCGAGTGGACACCGGTCTTTTAAAACAGTAGTTACGTACTCTGATTGGTGATGTATGTCTACTGTATGGTTGATGGATGATGGATGATGTTGTAAATGAGACGCCGTGCATATACAAAGGAGACTCTGTCCGTGGATAGAGAGAATTTGTGTATGTGGCGGTCTGGCACGCACCGGGGATGAGGTTTATGTTATTATATTAAGAAAAAAAAATATACACGCAATTTTCCGCTTTGCTTGACTCAAAAACCCCCGGGGGCGTGACACACACGGCACCTGCTTCGAAAACACTTTTGAAACCGGGTTTGCATTTGAAAACTAGCCGCAAATACACATCCTACATTTACCAATTAGTTATAGGAAAACATCATTCCAACATCCATCAGCAACCACAGTATATGTATCACAGTTTAACTAACCAAAGTATGACGAAGTAACCAAAAGTAAAGAAGATAACGTATCGTTTACAAGCCCTCATGGCTAGGGTCCTCTAACGGATGCCTCCCCGTCGTCCCGAATCCCACCCCTATTCGAACCTGTCACAGTGTGGGTTGTCAGTGACTGCTAAAGTAGAGAAACATATAAGTAAAAGCAATAACAGAAAGAACACACCGAATCACTGGAGCATTTACTTCCCTTCCCTCCCCCTCTCATGTATCGCTAAATCCCTATCGAAAGTCATACTGGGCACCTACCCCAGCTTCCAGAATGTTTTGGGCCCCAACCCCAACACCGTACTCATCTTCTTGGTGCCTCCAACCCCTCCACTGCCGAAGTAGCAGTCGCTTCTCCTTGAGGGGTCCCTACTAGCCTCCCCTCGTGGGGTACACGGGTAAAATGACTTACCATCTTTCCGGAAAAATACACCCTGTGTAGTGGCCAAACTGCCGGTGTCCGTGTAAGCAATATGAGTGTCATAATAGCGTTGCGACCCCAGCCGCTTTAGTCAGAATAGTCTGACGATCCTGCGACCGCAGCCGCTTTGATTGACATGATAACGATCTCGCGACCACAGCCACTTCGATTAACACGATAAAAGGGATTCACATGCTATGGGGTTAAGTCAAAATACCAAATATATCTACTTTATCAAAACGAATATTCGGGAACGACACCACGCCGTTAATAACCAAAACTACCTACCTCAATATGCGAAAACTGCACTCCGGAGACCGAACCTTGCTCTCTGTTGACGGCCGGACCTAGAAGTAGTCTCCAAAAGAGCCGCGGTCAGATCAAAAATATAACAGTAGATAAATCGAGCCCAAATACTTAAAAACACTAATGACAACTCGACACGACGGTGGCGGCGAAGCGCGACGGGCGACGCGGCCACCCCCGAGTCGTTGCATGACATGCGGCCGCGCGAGCACCGGCCCCGCGCGGCGCCTGCCACGGCCGCGCGGGTGCCAGCTGCGGGCGCTGGCGCCCGCGCGACGAATGCGGCGGCCGCGCGGGCGCCAACCCCGCGCGGCGCTTGCCGCGGCCGCGCGGGCACCAGCCCCGCACGGCGCATGCGCGGCCGCGCGGGCACCAGCCCCGCGCGGCGCATGCCGCGGCCACGCGGACGCCAACCCCGCGCGGCGCTTGCCGCGGCCGCGCGGGCACCAGTCCCGCGCAGGCGCCAGCTGTTGGGTTAAATGTAATAAGGATCTAAATAGGGGAAAAAACACCTAGAGGGGGGTGAATAGGTGTAAACGCATAAACACTCAAAAAATCGTTGCGATAAAAACCCAATGCGGAAATAAAAATAATACGCAAGATTTTTACGTGGAAAACTCCATCACCGGAAGACCGCGCGGGCACCCAACTACAATGTTCTCCGCGAATTTAGAAGCATCGTTATCTCTTGTTGCGCCAAATACAATGTCATCGACATAGATTTGTGCTACAATGAAATTGCTTTGATAATGCTTCACAAAGAGAGTCCTATCAGCTCCCCCTCGAGTATAGCCCTTCTCCAAAAGGTGCTTTGTTAACCTTTCGTACCATGCTCGCGGTGCTTGTTTCAGACCGTAAAGAGCCTTTTTCAAACGAAAAACCTGGTTAGGTTGTTTATGATCTACAAAACCTTTCGGTTGAGCCACATAAACTTCCTCATTTAAAAACCCATTTAGAAATGCGCTCTTAACGTCCATTTGAAATAATTTGATTTTAAAATGACAAGCAATAGCAAATAGTATACGAATGGACTCGAGTCTAGCTACAGGGGCGAAGGTTTCATCAAAGTCTATACCTTCTACTTGAGAGTAGCCTTGAGCAACTAATCGTGCCTTGTTCCTGATGATAGTACCATCCTCATTTTTCTTGTTCTTGAAGATCCATTTGGTACCTAGCTACAGGGGCGAAGGTTTCATCAAAGTCTATACCTTCTACTTGAGAGTAGCCTTGAGCAACTAATCGTGCCTTGTTCCTGATGATAGTACCATCCTCATTTTTCTTGTTCTTGAAGATCCATTTGGTACCTATCACATCGTGTTGCTTTGGAGGCTTCGTTAATTCCCAGACTTTGTTTCGCTCAAATTGATGGAGCTCTTCCTGCATTGCTTTAATCCAGTAGTCATCCTGAAGAGCTTCATCTATGTTCTTTGGTTCGATTAAAGATACGTAGCAAGCGAATCCACAAACCAACTGCCTCCGAGTTCTGACTCCTTCTTGTGGATCTCCAATAATATTCGATTCCGGATGATCCTTGGAGATTCGTAACATTTGTTGAAACGGAGTACTCGGAGATATATGAGATGATTCCTGCACATCAGATAAACTAGAAGAACCATTAGATGCATCATTAATATTGGAAGTATTATTATGAGAAGATGCACTAGCAGGAGAATCATCATCTAGAGAGATATCGAGGGTAGATTTTCCAGTTTCAAAGTGAAAAGCTTCATCTACTTTAACATTTATAGATTCTACGATCGTCTTAGATTCATTGTTAAATACTCGATATGCTCTGCTATTCGTAGAATAACCCAAAAAGATCCCTTCATCACTTCGAGAGTCGAACTTTCCAAGATTTTCACGGTCACGTAAAATGTAACATCGACTCCCGAAGACACGAAAATATTTGATATTGGGTTTTCTACTAAACCACAGCTCATATGGTGTATTTAAAGTTCCTGGGCGCAAGTAAACTCTATTAATGACATAGACAGCGGTGTTCACAGCTTCAACCCAAAAGTGTAGCGGTAAATTCCGGCTATGAAGCATCACACGCGCCATCTCTTGAACAACCCTGTTCTTGCGCTCAACAACACCATTCTGCTGAGGTGTATAGGGTGCCGAGAATTCATGTTTAATACCATTTGAAGTGCAAAAATCAATGAATTTTGAATTTATGAATTCTCCACCTCTATCACTTCTAACACGAATGGTCTTTTCATTCTTTTCAATCATAATACGATGGCAAATCTCATGAAAAGAGTCAAACGTATCAGCTTTCTCTTTTAAAAATGCTACCCAAGAAAACCGAGAGAAATCATCAACCAATAAAAAAAAAATGTACCATTTACCTCCCAAAGATGGTTGACAGATCGGCCAAAAGAAAAAGAAGAAAAGAAAATAGTCTACATAAACTACACAAGATTTAATCGTAAAACGATTAAAGACAAGGAGGGGTTTCACCTTTGCATACCCAAACCTTTTGAGTTTTGGAGTATGTTGGCAATGGTTGAGAAGTTTTCCTTAATGAAGACGTCTTGCAAGATTGGTCTTTTTCTTTTGTCATCGTCTTGTTTGAAGTACTACCAATGTCCTTTTCGTTAGGAGAATCCTTCTTTGAATTCCATGGAGTGAGCTTATTGGTAGCAGTTGCAAGATGTGGTTGATTTGATCCTTGAGGTCCAATCTTGCAATTTCTTCCAATGTGCCCTGCAAAATTACAACGAAAACATACCTTTGTGCTTGATGATTCTGAAGAGGATGAAGTAGGCTTGTTGTCGTTGGTTGTCATGATTTCCGGTGTCGGAGGAGGAGATACCGACTGAGGCACAAAGACTGTCCCAACCGAACTAAAATTGTCTTCAGTTCGATTGTATCCGAGGCCGAACTTGTTCGTTTGACCAAGACCAAGAAGTTTATCCAACTTACTCCTTCCTAAAGAGAATTGCTGTAAGTCATCCTTGAGTTGGCAAATGGTCTCTGTCATTTCCAATTTTTCCCGTCGGGCCTCGCCGTAGAGCTTCAAGAAATAGTTTGCTTTGTTCACCATATCTATATAGTTCTTCTCGAGTTGCTCATTGGACTCTTGAAGGGAAACATTTTCTTTTATCAGTTTATCCCTTTCCACTTCAAGATCGGTCGAGAGAGAAGTTACCCTTTTTACTTCTTCTTCGAGATCCTGCAATCTCCCTCTCAACCCCTTGTTTTGCTTAGCCGGTTTCTTTAAATCCCGTAAAGTTCTGTGATAGGCTAGAGCAAATTCTTCACCTTCCGAATCATCCGATTCGTTGTCCGTTGCATTCTTTTCAACAGTGGAGTTGGACAACGACTCGGATGTACTTGCCATAAAGCACATGAAGGGTGAAGATACGGACGCGTGGAATGCGGTGGAGCTCTTTTCTTCATCACTCGAAGACGACTCATTTGACGTTGAGTTGTCATCCCAAGTGACGACTTGTATCGCCTTCTTCTTTGCCGGATACTTGTTAGGACATTCCGTTGCAATGTGGCCGTAGCCTCGACATTTGAAGCATTGTAGTTGTCCTTCTGAACTTTTCTTATCCTTTGAGAAGTTTTCTTGCTTTCTTGACTTGTAACCTGAAGTACCCTTGCCTTTGTTCGACTTTCCGAAGGATGGAGATTTGCTTGAATTACCCCTTCGAAAGTTGCGGCGAAACTTCCTTGTCAAGAGAGCGAGCTGCTTCTCAAATTCCTCCATAGAAAGGTTCTCGTCATCGTCTGAGGAGGACGTATCCGCGTCTTCTTCCTTAGTTGTTTTCAACGCATAACCTGAAGACTTAGAAGTGGATGCCTTTCCAGAAGAATTGTTAGTGGTAAATGTCATTTCATAAGTTTGTAATGAACCAACTAATTCTTCTACACGTATTTCGTCCGGGTGTTTAATAGTTTCAATGGCAGTAACCTTTGGGCGAAAACGTTCAGGAAGAGTTCTTAAGATCTTTCTTACAATCTTAAATTCTGGAATCTTCTCTCCCATATTAGCACATGAGTTTACGATGTCTTGCAATCGTGTATAGTAGTCCGTGAAAGATTCATTTTCTGCCATTAAGATAGAGTCAAACTTGCTCGTAAGCATTTGCAGTTTCTGAATCTTCACGAGGTTAGTTCCCTCATGTGTAACCTGAAGAACATCCCAGATTTCTTTCGCAGTCTCACATGCCGAGACGCGAGAGAATTCAGTTTGAGATAAGGCATTAAAGATAGCATTAATTCCCTTGCCATTGTAAGAAGATGAATCTAACTCTTCCTTGGTCCATTTCGACCTAGGTTTTAAGGTGCGAACATCACCAATAAATTCGGTTGGATTAGTCCATCCTAATTCAATCGATTGCCACACCCGTTCGTCGATGGAAATTAAAAAGGCTTTCATCCGTACTTTCCAGTACGCATAATTTGTTCCATCGAAGAACGGGGGTCGGTTGATGTTTCCACCTTCAACCAATGTTTACAACACTATTCCCGCTCCGATACCACTTGTTGGGTTAAATGTAATAAGGATCTAAATAGGGGAAAAAACACCTAGAGGGGGGTGAATAGGTGTAAACGCATAAACACTCAAAAAATCGTTGCGATAAAAACCCAATGCGGAAATAAAAATAATACGCAAGATTTTTACGTGGAAAACTCCATCACCGGAGTAAAAAACCACGGGACCGATAACACGGCAGAAATCCACTAGAATTAAAACACGTACAAGGTGATTTACCGTACACACTTACGACTCAACCTTTTCCATACGCTCCTAGAGGATCTTCTCCGCTCGCTCCGCGACGCTTCTCGAATCCACGATCTGCGCCCAACGCCGAATCCACGGCGTCCAACGTCGAATCCACGACGTCCGACCGAATCCACGGTCTTCACCCAATAGCACCCTTCGAATCCACGAACGTGCCTCGCTCCGAATCCACGAGAGCGGTTGAACCTTGAATCCACAAGGACACGCGAATCCACGCGCCGATTTTTGGGGTAAATCGTTGTTTTGGGTGGTGATGATCCGCCGAATACTTAGATCAAAGATAGATCGGAAATACCATCTAAGTATTCATTAGTTTGATTCAACTCAAGATGTGAGTATGAAAACCTAGAATCAAACTAATCAATATAGATGAAGAAACATAGAGTATTCTCTAATAATTTCCTTTCTTCTCTATATGTCGATCTAGAGCCGTATAAGATGATATATGAAAATGACGGCTATTTCGATTCACAGTGGATTCACCCTAGAAAAAGAATCATAGGGTCTATTTATAGGTTAGAAACCCTAGGAAGGAGATAAGAATCAAAAACCTAACATTTCTGGAGATTTTACGGACGGCGATCCGGATCGGATTAACTGTGATCCGGATCGTCGCAACGAGTCAGGCAATTCCAGAAAAACGAAGGTTCGGGATCCGGATCGAAGTGCTTGATCCGGATCGTTCATACAGTTCACCAAACATCAACGTTCGGGATCCGGATTGTGAAGCCTGATCCGGATCGTTCAAGGAAGATGGTAAACTCAGTGTTCGGGATCCGGATCAAGAGAGGCTACGATCCGGATTGAACTGGTGTATGAACGAACCACCTTCGGGATCCGGATCGAACAACCTGATCCGGATCCTGAACATGTCCCAAGTCCAGTTTTTGATTTTTATGCAATGAAAGATTCTTCCAAGTGTTTCTACACTACAAGAAGTATTCGGATCACACAAAATCTTTAGTAAAACATACCTGATCCTTTTGAATTCTTCTTTCTTGAGATTGAGTTAAACGATCCAACTTTCTTCACCTTCAATCTTCAAGACTTGAGACTTTCACGAAACTACGCCAACTCAAATTCCGTAACAATCTCCCCCTTTGGCGGTTTCGTGACAAAACACAGATCCACTAAAGAAAATTCAAAAAGATATTTTTGTTGCTATCACCATACAACAAAAATTTACAATGGAGATCCAAAAATTTAAAAACATGAGATAAACTCCTAAAACAGACTCTAGACTTAGACATCTGTACTCTCTGCACAAAGAAATCATTCTTGACAAAAAGAGATCGTTAGATATCTCAAGAATATTTAGCATACAAAACTTAGTACAGAGATAGAGTTTATCTAATCATCATGACATTTGAGAATTCAGATATGTAAGAGAATCATAGTCAAAAACCAACATATCTTCTATGCAATTAAAAACCAAATGTCACAAAATGTTAGTCCAACATCCACTTGTTAGTTATATTACATGCCCAAATAGTTAGTCGAATAGTTAGTCGAGACATGCAAACAATCACAAGATGAAAACCAAAGTTGAAGTTGAAGTGATACTTACCTTGATGTATACAAAATCTTCATCAGCAAGATTTTCACAATCATTGTTCATCAGCAAGATTTTCACAATCATTGTTCAAGTTCCCTTACCTTGATGTTCATTCACATCATCATTGTACCTTGATGCAGTCATCATTGTTCATCATTGATGTATACAAGATCACACTTTTCACAATATCATTGTTCAAGTTCTCTAAACTCTCTCCCCCTTTTTGTCACAAATAAAGCCAAAGTTACCAAAAAAAAAATCGAAGGAGAGTAAAAAAAATATCAACGAAAATGTTCCGAAAATTTAAGAACTAGAACTAAAAGTGAGTCCTAAAAACTGAGAAACCTGCACAAAAGGATTAAAAATCTGCAAAAGAATAAAAAAAGAAGAAATCAGTCATCAGATTCTGAGTCTTCAGAGCTTGTGCAGCCCATCTTTGAGAACATCTTTTTCACCCGCTTGTTCATAGAATTGATCTTCTTAGTTATGGTAATGTGAGCTGCCGTGATGAGCTCGAGCTCATTGGAGATTCTCGTTTGTGCCTTCGAGATCTGTTCCTGCTCAACCGATAATCGTTGTTGTTCTTTGTAGATGGATGAGACTGATGCTTCATCCGCTGGTGTGGGTGCTGGTTGTGATGGTGACGCGGAAGTGCCGCTACCAGGTTTTGTTCCGCACGTTGGGACTGGAGTGACATGGGGTAATTTGTGAAGTGACTTCACGACGGTGGACTCATCGATCATGCCCAAACACTGATGATAAGTCGGTGAGGTAATGTCAACCTGAAATTTCTTCAAAATCCTCATTATAATCAGTGGAAATGGAATTCTCTCTGTGGGATGAGGGTGCTCAACATATCTTGTCATTCTATTCCAAATGATGTATGGAATGTTGATATTCAATCCCATTGCCTCAGACGGATGTCCTAAGAGATACAAAAATAGCATTCGATCCCATCTCAAGACTTTCGTCTGCAAATTTGGAAGGATATTGTAACAAATGATGAAGTTTAGAAATCGGTACTCAAGACGAAGTTCCTTGGATCTGATCGATTTCTCCGTTGATTGCGTTCCTTCCAAACAAATTCCCTTTATAACCCTTTGCCACACAGTGTTCGTCAAAACCTTTCCCTTCAAGTAATTAACTCCTGTCTTGCTGGCAGGCATTCCCAAAACCTCGCCAATCAATTGTGGAGTAATTTTGAATCTTGTACCTTGGATGTTCGTGTAAAATTCCATTGGACCGTTTTCAATTTCACGAAGGTGCCGTGCATTTGTATAGAAGGCCCTTACAAGATGCAGACAGTATCCAAGCACTTCTGGAAATCGACAAACTTGAATAAGGTTTGCTTGTTCAATTAGAGCGCCAAACTCAGGGGAGTGATCTCGCGCGGGCTCCAACCCGCGCGGCGCATGGAGCGCGGCCATGCGGGCTCCAGCCCCGCGCGGAACGCGCGCGCGCCGCGGGCGGTGCGGCCGCGCAGGCGCCTGCCCCGCGCGGCACCTTACGCGGTGCTGCGGCGGCGGTGCCCTAGGGCTCCGCGGCGGCGATGCCCTAGGGCTTTGCGGCGGCGGCGATAAGAAGAACGACAAATCCAAAACGACTATAACAAAACTCTGAAACGAAACCCGAAAAGAAACATCGCTTACCTCGATCCGTTGTAGAAGGCGATCCGTTCACGCTCCCCGCTCCGGCACGTTCGTCGGGGATGATCGGTTCCCTCCGCTTCCTCCTTCTTTCTTCTCTTTTTCTTCCGGTTAGGGTTTCCTTTTTCTTTTCTTTTCTCTCTTTTCTCTCCGGTTAGGGTTTCCTTTTTCTTTTCTTTTCTCTCTTCTCTATCCGGAAAGAGATAATTTGTACGTACATTAAACCCACATCCGGATATTAATAATTAATTAATAATTATTAAGTCGTAAGAGATAATTCATTATCTCTTCGAAAAGCGTGCCCGATCTTTTGCACGGATTCCGATGCATACTATGATTACCGCGATCCTCAAAACCCTATTCCGGAGAATCCATACGTCGAATTTCAATCTCTAATTAATTAATTATTTAATTAATCCTTGGAGATAGTCCTTAGAGTTAATTCTTTCAAGATAATTCCTTAAGGATAATTTCTTAAAGATAATTCCTTTAAGATAATTCCCTAGAGATAATTCCTCAATTAATTAATTTCTCAATTAATTAATTCCTCAGATAAAATCCTTCATGATAATTCTTTAAAGATAAATCTCTCTTTTTTCTCGGAAAGCGTGCCAAATCAATTACGCGGATTTCGATGCACTCCCTGGCCATTGTGATCACTTTCTACCCCTTTCTGGGAGTTCCGTAAGTCGGAATCCGGATCCGATCGCACCGCCGTTCTCCGTTTTCCAAGCTCTATCGCAGAAAAATACCAGCACCTCCAAATTATCGACTTAAGTAAACCCGTTACATTAATTACTTTAAACGGAAACTTTATTAGCAGGAGGTATAAAGTTTTACAAAAATCTATGATATTACACCACTCACCGATTAAAAGAAGTTTCTTCCTCGAAACTTAACCTCAACCCTCGCTAAACAACTCAGGGTAACACTCTCTCATTTTCGTTTCAAGTTCCCACGTCACCTCGCGCTCCTCGTGGTTACTCCATTGCACCTTTACGTAGGGAATCGTCCGGTTTCGAAGGTTCTTTTCTTCTCTTGCCAAGATCCGCATCGGCGTTTCCTTAAAGCTCAAATCCCCCCACAGTTCAACGACCGTGGCGTCGAGGACGTGCGACGGGTCGGATAGGTATTTCCGGAGCATCGAAACGTGGAATTCGTTATGCACCTGTTCAAGATTTGTCGGTAAGGCCAACCGGTATGCCACAGGGCCCACGCGCTCCAAGATTTCGAACGGTCCCACGTACCGTGGGCTCAGCTTCCCTCGCAAGCCGAACCGTCTTGTCCCCTTAGACGGTGACACGCGTAGCAACACATGGTCCCCTGCCTCAAATTCCAATCCTCGTCGCCTTTGGTCCGCGTAACTTTTCTGCCGGCTCTGGGTGGTCAACAACCGCTGCCTGATAAGGCGCACCTTTGCCTCTGTTTCCTCTACGAGGTCTGGCCCCAAGAGCTTCCGCTCCCCTAATTCGTCCCACCAAATAGGCGATCGACAACGGCGTTCGTACAAGGCTTCGTATAGGGCCCTCTGAACACAAGCTTGATAGCTATTATTGTAGGCAAATTCCACAAGGGGTAGGTAACGCGACCATCCCTCCCCCAGGTCTAGCACACAAGCTCGAAGCATATCCTCGAGAATCTGGATCACTCGTTCCGATTGCCCGTCCGTCTGCGGGTGGAATGCCGTGCTAACTGCAGCTTGGTCCCCAGAGCCTGCTGCAGACTCTGCCAAAAGTTCGACACGAAGCGCGTGTCCCTATCAGAAGTTATCGATGACGGTATTCCATGCAACCACACCACCTCGTCGATATAGGTCTGCGCCAGCCGATCTCTGCTCCACGTCGTGTGAATTGGTATAAAGTGGGCCGATTTCGTTAGACAGTCCACAATGACCCATATCGCGTCATGTCCCTGTTGCAATCACGGAAAGCTGGTTACAAAGTTCATGGTGATCCATTCCCATTTCCACTCCGGTATGGGCAATGGTTGTAATTTTCCCACCGGTCGCTGATGTTCCGCTTTCACCTGTTGGCACACCAGCCATCGCGCCACGAATTGCGTTACATCATTCTTCAATTTGGGCCACCAGAAGGTCTGCCTCAGGTCTTTGCACATCTTTGTACCCCCGGGATGCGGAGTGTAGGGGGCATTATGCGCTTCCGTTAGAATTTCATTCCTCATTTCTTGCACATTGAGCACGCAATTTCGTCCCCGGAACCTTATCACATTACTGTGCCAATCATAAAATCCCCACCTTTCTCCGAGGATATTCTGTCCCGCAACAGCTGTAGTTGCGTGTCCGTTGTTTGGCCTTCCAAGATCCTCTCGATAAGCGTAAGCTTCACCACCAAGGACAGAAATTTCGCAACTGCTCCTGCTGGTACTATCTCCAGCCTCAATTGCGAAAATTTTGAAATTACCTGATCCTGTTGGGTAAGGGCACTCAATGCCGTTTCCCCCGTCTGTCCTTTCCGGCTCAAGGCGTCGGCCACCACATTTGCCTTCCCGAGGTGGTAGTGGATGGACAAATCGTAGTCCTTCAGTAGTTCCAACCACCGCCGTTGCTGTAAGTTCAGTTCCTTTTGCGTAAACAAATATTTGAGGCTCTGGTGGTCGGAATACACATTACAGTGCGCCCCGAAGAGGTAGCGTCTCCAGAGCTTCAAAGCAAACACGACTGCCGCGAGCTCCAAGTCGTGTGTAGGGTAGTTCTGCCCGTAATCCTTTAGCTGTCTTGACGCATATGCTATGGCTTTCCCCTGTTGCATCAATACGCTTCCCATTCCGCTTCGAGATACATCACAATAGATCTCGTAGTCCTCACCGGGCTTTGGCAACGTGAGTACCGGTGCCCGCGTGAGTCTGTCCTTAAGCTCCTCGAAGCTCTTCTGGCATTGAGCCGTCTAGACGAATTTCTCCCCTTTTCGGGTTAGTCGAGTAAGGGGAGTGTCTATCTTTGAGAAGCCTTCCACGAAGCGTCTATAGTATCCCGCTAGTCCGAGAAAGCTTCGGATTTCTGTCCCCGTCGTTGGCCGAGCCCTGTCGGTTGCGGATTCCATCTTCCTCGGGTCCTCCACTATTCCCGACGCTGAGACCATGTGTCCCAGCAAGTCTACCTCGCGGAGCCAGAACTCACCCCTTTTTGAGTTTGGCATACACTTTCTGGTACCGGAGGGTCTGGAGGATCACTCGCAAGTGTTCCTCGTGCTCTTTGTCTGTGCGAGCGTAGATCGGGATGTCATCTATAAAGACCACTACAAACTGGTCTAAGAAAGGTTCCATGATCCTGTTCATCACTTTCATGAACACCGCTGGAGTGACAATGAGTCCAAACGGTATAACCGTAAGATCGTAATGACCATACCGAGTTCGAAGGACTGTTTCAGTATGTCATCTCCCCGGACTCTAACCTGGCGATAGCCGGACGGCAGATCAATCTTTGAAGACGCCGTCGCTCCTGGTAGTTGGTCGAACAGGTCCTCTAGCCGAGGTGAGGATATTGTTCTTCACTATGACCTTATCCATTCCTCGATTGTCGATGTACAACCGTAGTCTCCCATCCTTCTTCCGTACGAATAGAACGGGTGTGCCCCACGATGGCACGCTCGGTTTCTCTCAACCGACCAGCACCTGTTACTCGGCAAGACCATCCCTTCCGAGTATCCCCTCGAATTCTTTTAGCAATGACGCCACTAAGTCACAAATGTCGGATCGTGGGCGCTAACCATTAGCCCCAAAAGCTTAAGCTTTTAGAGGTGCGCAACCGATTCACTTAAAGCGGGCATACCCCGCGCCACAGATCTCGACCGGACTCAACCCACCTGTACGTTGGGTCTATTGTTGGGCCTCTTGCCGTTAGGTCTATTGTGGACCGCAGCCTACTCAACCTACTGGGCTCACCCAACCCAACTCACTAGTCCCCTGGGCCTATTGTATCGTGGCAGAAAGTTGGACCTATTTGACCCATAAATAAATGGCCAACACCAAAGACAACTAAGTCTTCGCATCCTTATTGGGCAGGAAGGTACAAAATATTTGCTTCTAAGGGTTCTCCTAGGATCAAGACCAACATTACTCTTCGTAAGGGGTCTTTCCTGCTACTACTTCCCTCGGGTAGTGCCTCCTTTGTCATGTCGTCGCATAAGACCTCTCATCCGTGTCGAGACTCCGAAATATTGTTCCCGGGTTCAGGGCAGTTAAAATGGAACTGTCCTAGTTCGTCACATCAGAAGCAATGGTCGTGCTTCCGAATAATCGCCCGGGGTGCTCCTCTGCAGATGAGGTAAGGCCGGTCCCCGCTAGAAAATTCCCCTCCGGAGAAGGGCTGGGGGTTGTTTCTTATCCTTGCTGTACTCTGAGTCCTCTCGTCGGGCGCGCGTCACCGCAAATCCGCGCCCCACTATGTTGGCCCTATCCACCACTCTCTGGAAGGTGTGAAGATCCTCTGCTTGCACAACTTCGAAAATATTGCTCCGCAATCCGTCTACGAAGAAGCGGGCTTTGTGAGCTTCATCCCTTATGACAAAGGGGACATAATTGGCCAGTCATACGAATTCTCGTTGATACTCATTGACGGATCGGTTCCCTTGTCTGATGAGCTTCAGGTTCCTTGCGGCGTCTTCGGATACTGGGGTGGTCGACTCCCGTTGGGAAAGTCATTCCCGGGTTATGGCTGAGGTCGTTCTCGGCCCCTGGCAGGCTCATGATCCTTCTGCCGGGTGCGTGGAACGGCCACTTCCCGCCCCACCACCGTAGTCCTGTCGATCACTTCTTGGTAAGCGGGTAAACCCACCGTCGGTATTACCCGAATAGTGTCGCTATGTAGACCATCCTTGTGAAGGCGAGCCGTGTGGGGTTCGTCTTTCCTAACAAAAGGGAAAGCGCTCAGCCATGTCGCGTAACCGTTGTTGGAGTAGCCGATTCTCCACTGTTGCCGGAACCGTCGTATCCTCTTCTGCACCATCGATTGAAGAGCGGTTTCGGGCCATTAACCGTGCATACAACGAAACCAAGTTAGTCCTAGACTTAATGGGTCTAGCACCTTGATCTACAAACACTGGGACTCTATCCCCTTTTTCCCCGCGCTCACGCTAATACGTGACACACCTATACTTTGGTTATCAACTTGGTTAGTCACTCGTGATAATACATTCCGTGGATGTTGGTCACTGGCCACAGTGGTTAAAGACGTTTTCTCTGATACCATATAATCTGTCACCCCCCGGAGGTTCTAAAAGAGCAGAAAACGTACCCATTTTTTTTTTTTTTAAATAGACCTCGCCCCCGGCACGTATCAGACCCGCCACATATACAAATTCACTCCCCAAACGGGCGGAGTCTCCTTTGGATATATGCACGGCGTTACCAATAGAGCACATACTTTAACCATTCCAACCATGACAGACAAAGAGGAAAGAATACAATAAATCATACCATCACCGCTATCTCATACAGCCTATAGCATAAACCCATGGGTTTTGTAAATCGGTGCCCACTCGACACCCAGCTTTTCCAAAACGTTTTTGCAAACTCTTTGGGCGGCCATTAACTTGAAAGAATAAATCCACGGGTTTTAAAATCAGTGCCCACACGGCACCTGCTTCAAAAACACTTTTGAAACCGGGTTTGCATTTGAAAACTTGCCGCAAATACACATCCTACATTTACCAATTAGTTATAGGAAAACATCATTCCAACATCCATCAGTAACCACAGTATATGTATCACAGTTTAACTAACCAAAGTATGACGAAGTAACCAAAAGTAAAGAAGATAACGTATCGTTTACTAGCCCTCATGGCTAGGGTCCTCTAACGGATGCCTCCCAGTCGTCCCGAATCCCACCCCTATTCGAACCTGTCACAGTGTGGGTTGTCAGTGACTGATAAAGTAGAGAAACATATAAGTAAATGCAATAACAGAAAGAACACACCGAATCACTGGAGCATTTACTTCCCTCCCCTTCCCCTCTCATGTATCGCTAAATCCCTGTCGAAAGTCATACTGGGCACCTACCCAAGCTTCCAGAATGTTTTGGGCCCCAACCCCAATACCGTACTCATCTTCTTGGTGCCTCCAACCCCTCCACTGCCGAAGTAGCAGTCGCCTCTCATTGAGGGGTCCCCACTAGCCTCCCCTTGTGGGGTACACGGGTAAAATGACTTACCATCTTTCCGGAAAAATACACCCTGTGCAGTGGCCAAACTACTGGTCTGCGTGTAAGCAATATGAGTGTCATAATAGCGTTGCGACCTCAACCACTTTAGTCAGAATAGTCTGACGATACTGCGACCGCAGCCGCTTTGATTGACATGATAACGATCTCGCGACCGCAGCCGCTTCGATTAACACGATAAAAGGGATTCACATGCTATGGGGATAGTCAAAATACCAAATATATCTACTTTATCAAAACGAATATTCGGGAACGACACCACGCCGGTAATAACCAAGACTACCCACCTCGATATGCGAAAACTGCACTCTGGAGACCGAACCTTGCTCTCTGTTGACGGCCGGACCTAGAAGTAGTCCCCAAAAGAGTCGCGGTCAGATCAGAAATATGACAGTAGATAAATCGAGCCCAAATAATTAGAAACATTAATGACAACTCGACACGGCGGTGGCGGCGAAGCGCGACGGGCGACGCGGCCACCCCCAAGTCGTTGCATACCATGCGGCCGCGCGAGCACCGGCCCCGCGCGGCGCCTGCCACGGCCGCGCTGGTGCCAGCCCCGCGCGGCGCTTGCCGCGGTCGCACGGGCGCCAGCCCCGCGCGGCGCATGCCGCGGCCGGCGGGCGCCAGCCCCGCACGGCGCTTGCCGCGGCCGCGCGGGCCCCAGCCCCGCGCGGCATGCGCTGCGGCAGCGCGGGGGCCAGCCCCGTGCGGTGCATGCCCCGGCCGCGTGGGCCCCAACCCCGCGCGGCATGCGCTGCGGCCGCGCGGCTCCTGCCCGCGCGCCGTATGCTCCGCGGCCGCGCTGGCTCCAGCCCACGCGCCGCATGCAGCGTGCCGTATGCGGTGCAGCCGCGCGGGCGCCTGCCCCGCGCGGCGCCGCACGCGGTGCGGCGACGGCCGCGCGAGCTCCATCCCGCGCGGCGCGGCCACGCGGGCTCCAGCCCCGCGTGGCACGCGCGCGCGCCGTGTGCGGTGCAGCCACGCGGGCGCCTGCCCCGCGCGGCACCGCACGCGGTGCTGCGGCGGCGGTGCCCTAGGGCTCCGCGGCGGCGGTAGCGACGGTGGCGGCGATGCCCTAGGGCTTTGCGGCGGCGGCGATGCCCTAGGGCTTTGCGACGGCGGCGATAACAAGAACGGCAAAACCAAAACGACTATAACAAAACACCGAAACGAAACTAGAAAAGAAACATCGCTTACCACGATCCGTCGGAGATGGCGATCCGTTCACGCTCCCGGCTCCGGCACGTTCGTCGGGGATGATCGGGTCCCTCCGCTTCCTCCTTCTTTCTTCTCTTTTTCTTCTAGTTAGGGTTTCCTTTTTCTGTTCTTTTCTCTCTTTTCTCTCCGGTTAGGGTTTCCTTTTTCTTTTCTTTTCTCTCTTCTCTATCTGGAAAGAGATAATTTGTACGTACATTAAACCCACATCCGGATATTAATAATTAATTAATAATTATTAAGTCATAAGAGATAATTCCTTATCTCTTCAAAAAGCGTGCCCGATCTTTCGCAAGGATTACGATGCACACTACGGTTACCGCGATCCTCAAAACCCTATTCCGGAGAATCCATGCGTCGGATTTCAATCACTAATTAATTAATTATTTAATTAATCCTTGGAGATAGTCCTTAGAGATAATTCTTTCAAGATAATTCCTTAAGGATAATTTCTTAAAGATAATTCCTTTAAGATAATTCCCTAGAGATAATTCCTCAATTAATTAATTCCTCAGATAAAATTCTTCGGGATAATTCTTTAAAGATAAATCCCTCTTTTTCCTCAGAAAGCGTGCCAAATCACTTACGCGGATTTCGATGCACTCCCTGGCCATTGCGATCACTTTCTACCCCTTCTGGGAGTTCCGTAAGTCAGAATCCGGATCCGATCGCACCGCCGTTCTTCGTTTTCCGAGCTCTATCGCAGAAAAATACCTGCACCTCCAAATTATCGACTTAAGTAAACCCGTTACGTTAATTACTTTAAACGGAAACTTTATTAGCAGGAGGTATAAATTGTTACAAAAATCTATGATATTACAAGGAGTCGCGCAACCGCACCCGCTGGCACTATCTCCAGCCTCAATTGCGAGAACTCTGCGATTAGACGTTCTTGTTGGGTAAGGACGCTCAACACCGTTTCTCCCGTCTGTCCCTTCCGGCTTAAGGCGTCGGCCACCACATTTGCGTTCCCGGGGTGGTAGTGGATGGACAAATCGTAGTCTTTCAGTAGTTCCAGCTATCGCCTTTGCCGTAAGTTCAGTTCCTTCTGTGTGAACAGGTATTTGAGACTCTGGAGATCGGAAAACACGTTATAGTGCGCCCCGTAGAGATAATGTCTCCAGAGCTTTAGGGCAAACACGACTGCCGCGAGTTCCAAGTCGTGTGTAGGGTAGTTCTGCTCGTAATCCTTGAGCTATATTGATGTGTATGTTATGACCATCCCTTGTTGCATTAGTACGCTTCCAAGACCGCTTCGAGATGCGTCGCAATAGATCTCATAGTCCTCTCCGGGCTTTGGCAACGTGAGTACAGGCGCCCGTGTGAGTCTGTCTTTAAGTTCCTCGAAGCTCTTCTGGCATTGGGTCGTCCAGATGAATTTCTCCCCTTTCCGGGTTAGTCGATTTAGGGGAGTGGCTATATTTGAGAAGCCTTCCACGAAGCGTCTGTAGTACCCCGCCAGTCCTAGGAAGCTTCGGATTTCTGTCACCGTTGTTGGCCGAGCCTAGTTGGTCACTGATTCTATCTTCCTGGGGTCCACCGCAATTCCCGATGCTGAGACTATGTGTCCTAGGAAGTCAACCTCGCGGAGCCAAAACTCACACTTTTTTAGTTTGGCGTACAATTTTTGATCCCGGAGGGTTTGGAGGATCACTCGCAGGTGCTCTTCGTGCTCTTTATCTGTGCGAGAGTCGATGAGGATATCGTCGATAAAGACCACCACAAATTGGTCCAGGAAAGGTTTAAAGATCCTGTTCATCATATCCATAAACACCGCTGGGGCGTTAGTAAGCCCAAACGGCATCACCGTAAACTCGTAGTAGCCGTAACGAGTTCGAAAAGCTGTTTTCGGTATATCCTCTCCTCTGATTCTGAGCTGGTGGTAGCCAGACTGGAGGTCGATCTTTGAGAACACCATCGCCCCTTGCAGTTGATCGAACAGATCATCAATACGTGGCAGGGGGTATTTGTTCTTCACCGTGACCTTGTTTATCTCCCGATAATCTAAGCATAAACGTAAACTCCCATCCTTCTTGTCAATGGGTAGTCAGGGCTGCTGCCACGATATTAGGTTCTCGCTCCTATTCCGGAGGTTTTCCGCCATCCCAACAGGGGTGCTTCCACCTCACCCACAATTTCCCCTCAGTTCGAGGTTCAGCTGTGGCCCTAAGTCCGCGGACATAGGTGGTATGGTTTGAACCTAGGTCTACCCCTGCCACTAGAGTTCGTCTCTCCGGTGGAGCCGCTCCCCACGGTGGGGTGAGCCTCCTTGCCGGTTGCAGTGGTGTCTCCCTAGCCATTCTGCTAGCTTAACCCCCAATCGAGGTCTTCCCCTAGCTCTTATTGCACCAGAAACTTACTCTCCTGTGCAGGCTGGGGAGGGCTCAGCTAAAAGCCTAAGAGAGCTTCTCCCCATAACTAGAATACATCTCCCCTAAAGCAGGATTCAGGAGAGCGGCAAGGGTAGATGGGGAAAGGAGGATTTTCCTCCTAACCACACAGGGTAGGGCGAGAAATAGGAGAGGGAGAGAGAATTGGACAATCGTTGGATGCTCAGGTGTGATAGGTACTCCTAAATCGAAGAGAAAACTAAAAGCATTACCTGTTATTACTCTTTCCGGGACATCGCGTCCTCTATCGGGGCAGCTCGGGGGACCCGACCACAACCTTTGGGCCAACGACGCACGGCATGGCGGGGCAGAGACCCGGAATCGTCGTGATCTGCCTTGTGCTGACTGCCAGGTAGGTCCTTTTGCGGGGCGGGGGCTGTAGCGTTTGCTCGTTCCTCCTGTTGCGGTGCTGTGGTTGTAGTGGTCGGTCTCTGGGGGCATGTGGTGCGGGAGTGGCCCGGCTTGCCACAACGGAAACAATGGTTGTACCTCCATGGACAACCCGTCACCTGGTGTGCCCTCCCACAGATGACGCAAGGATTTCCTAGCGGTTCTGGTCCAACCGTCGGCGCACGGCCGATTTCCTGCTCTGTCTTCGGGCGTTTGGTCGCCCGGCCTCCCTGGAAAAGGTCCCCCTCAGGACGGGGGTGGGGATACCTCTGGCCCTGATATAGCCCGGGGTGCCCCCGCTGGGCACATGCGTCGGCGAGCTCCCGCTCCACCCATGTGGCCGTGTCAACCGCCTCTCAAAAGGTGGGAAATCCTGCGGTTGGAATCCCACGAAGAGTGTCACCTCTGGCGCTGTACTGAAAATGGTCAATACCCCCTATGTCCTGTGTCAGTAAGCACATCCGCTCGGTAAGGGTAAGCAGTTGCCTAGCCACGTCGCGCGACTGGTTTCGGAGTAAACGGTTTGCCACGGCTGCTGAGTCCATCCTATCCATTTCAGCGTTGCCGATTAATGATCACGTCCGGCTGTAATCTGTGCATACAAAGTAACCGAGTCAATCCTAAGTTTACTTGGTGTAACACCTCGACCCACTAACACTGGGACTCTATCTCTTTTTCCCCGCGCTCACGCTCGTACATTACACACCTACACCTTGGTTATTAAATTGGTTAGTTACTTGTGGTATTGCTGTGAGGACCCGGATCCCTACGATGAGATTACTGGTTGACCAGCAGCTTCTGGAGGCCTATGTGGCGTGTCGGTGGTGTTTGTGCACAAACTGGACACTAGGGATGGACTCAGTGTGTTAAATGGATCACGTGAGTAGTCTGAGGACCCCGTCGGATGTTTAGAAGTGGTTTCGCGCGAAACGGATATTAAAATTGGACTCAGCGCGAAATTTGGGTTAAGAACACTTTTCTGGATGCCTTCGGCAAATTTTAGGATTGGAATTTGGCAAAATGGACAGCGGATTTGGATTCAGCGCACGAAAACGATGAAAATGGACTACTTACTAGTATTTTCCGGAGCCCGGATGCCGCGCACGGATTTCGAGGCAAGGGGGCACTGTTCCGGCGCCGGCGGGCGGGCGGCGGCGCAGGCTCGGGCAGGCGGCGGAGCGACCGCGGGCAGGCGCGCGGGCATGCGGGCAGGCGCGCGGTCCACGCGGCCGGCGTGCACCGGAGGGCAGGACACGTGGCGGGATAGGATTGGTCAGTGCTATCGACCCGGTTCATGGAATGAGTGCGGTCGGCCTCGGGGCGCGTGCGTGCAGGGATGGCAGGCAGCGGCGCAGGCGCGCACGTGGGCGGGCGTTCACGGTTTCTCCCGCGCTCGGGCGCGCCACGCGTCTGCAGCCGGGTGGGCCACGTGGCGCCCAGCGGGTGGTCCCCTTGGCTGCCCGCTGTTTGGCGGGTGACGTGGCGGAACAGGATTCTTTCGGGCGCTCCGCGGGACAGCAGAACCGGCACTGTTGGCGCCCGAATCAATTCGGGCGCCCGAATCAATACTTAGGACACAAGCGTCATTTTTGGATTTGTTTTTCCCAGCCTATAAATAGGCCGAGAACAACGGCTGGTAGCTTTTTCTCCGCTCAGCTTCTCCCAGTGCGACCCTCAGCGATTTTCTTCCTCTTTCAGAGCTGCTTTCACTTGTGTATTCCCGGATTTTTCTGTGGCACGCACTTCGAGGTTTCCATTTTTACGGCGTGGCGCGACGCTCGTTCATTTGTGACCCCCCTTCGTCGCGTTTTGGTGCTAGGACTCCCCCGGCTTACTCCGACCTCCGTTTTTGGTGATTCTTGCGCCGTTGGATCGGCAACAGACAGAGCTACGATCTTGGTATTTCCTGCTTCCCCTCGTTTTGCATTTTTTGAGGAGTTTTTCCAAGCTTTCTGTGACTCTTTTCCTGTGATTGAGTCTTGGACAGCGGCTCAGTTTCTTGGCGATATCTCCGCGCTCGGACATCGGATCGGGACGTGCCTATACACTTTTTCCATCTACGCATCGCAAGGATTCTCTTCATATTTTTCTGGGATTTTTCTGAGACTTTCCCAAAGGTATACTTTTCCCTCTCTTCTGGGCAATGTGATACAGTTGTGTGTGTTGTGGAGTTTCGCGCTCACCGCGTTGCGGAATTTGTAACTCGGCCTCCGGGGCTCGGATTGTGACGTGCAGGTACTCGTTTCGAAGGGCTCGACGCGTTGATCGCGACAGTATTTTTGTTGGATTTTTTGGAGTCCATTCTGCAGGTGGAATTTGCACATCTTCGGGGCTATTTTCAGTTGATTGTTGTACTTGGATATTTTTGGAATAAAGTGTAACTTTGGACCTTATTGTTGTATCCAGGGGTATTTGTGGGAGTTTTTGGAGCACTGTTTGGAGCCGAGGCTTGCGCGACATGTACCGTGGATACGGGTTCAGCAGATATTGTTAGCAAGCGGCCACGCTCTTCACCGACCTCAGGTTTGCCTTGGTTTAAGCACTTCAGGTGGGTAAACTTAGTAATGGTAACTTTTTATGGGAATGGCAAGGTTTATATGCATGTTATGCCTTATGGGAGTTGTAATAGTGGATGTTTATGTATGGTTAAGATAAGCTTACCTGTGGGAATGTCACCCTCTATGATTGATAGCATGCCTAATTTAATATACAACCAATATGAGTGAGAGGTAAGCATGGAAATGGCCTAGATCATGTGGATTGATGCTTACCTGATTATTGTACATGTTTGGTGAACTAGAGACTTAGCATGTGGTAGACAGGTTATATTTATCCCACACTAGATGATATAGAGATCATACATGATTATTCATTGGCCTATTTATGTGGGATTGGTATATCATAGTAGGAATACTTTAGTATGCCTTGCTATTATATGTTTCATTCTCTTTTATCATTTCCGAGGACAAAAGCATGCTTGAATGGACATCTAGATAGGCCATCTTTTACTGCTGCACTACTTATTGGAACTTGACTTAGGAGAAACCATGTTATCCTTTTCTCCTTCTTTGTTAGTCAGGCGGTCTGTGTTGCTCGGGTGCGAACAGGGGTCTGGGGTAGTGTAGCCTGGACATTTGTGTCAGGGACGGGTTGTGCTGGATTGCGGCTGGCAGGGTTTTGCGGTGACCGCGGACTTTGGGCGGTTGACCGGAGGTCGGTTATAGTACTTGATTATAGACGGCAGGGTATTGCGGCAACCGCGGATATTGGACGGTTGACCGAATATTTATGTATGCATCAGATTGGGTACCAGGTTACTCTAGTGGACGGAGTTTCCCACTTATTGAGTACTTTTGCATCTGATTGAGGATCGAGGCTTACTTTAGTGGTTGGGCTTTCCCACTTTGATCAGAGCCATGATCCAGTCCTGCTGATTTATATTATTATTATACTTTTCACTGAGATACTTTACTCGTGTGGGTCGCTCCCCTCGAGTTCCACTCCGGAGTGTGTTACAGACAGGCTTTGAGTCCTTGAGACTCCTATTCCCTATCGGCATTATGCGTTGGCCAGCATACCCGATTTGGCAGGCACAGCAGGGAGTACCAGTTTTACTGGTGGCACTAGATTGGGGTAATTACAGGCATGTACTTATTGTTACACTCGTGTCAGGGGGACTGAGTGGAGTCTAGTAGCTGTGTTTAGACCAGTGCTAGTGTTGTTGGGAGCCGTTTGGTTTGACAGTGGTCCCGTGTCCTTGTGAGTACTTGGACCATTGTGTGAGGGGTTGAGCATCTTGAGTCTATCCATTTTGAGAGGGAGCGTGGATTTTGACTATAGCCTGCATGAGCCACTACTCGATAGCGAGTTAGTCCGTTTGGACACCCTACGTAATTCCTGCCCGGCAGTGGGAGGTGGTTGTAGGTGGGCGCAGGTTTGACTGGACCAGATGTGGCAGTCAGCTCGATTGTGCACTTCATGTGCTAGTGGTGGCATACCATTCTTGGATTCTCCCCGCTTGAGCATTTATGTCACGCCCCGGGGGTTGAAACTGCGACCCGGGCTCGCCAACAGATCCGCCACCTATGCCAACCTGCATAGACGAAGCGTCCTACCTGCAAGAAAAGTACTACAGCTAAACATAATATCAGAGTTATAAATAAAAAGTCTGCTATATAACTAAAATTAATCACTGTACAACTGGAAATAATACAACAAAGTCCGTCTCCCAAAAAAAATAATCATACAATATCCTCATATACAAGCTCCGAACTCAACCGGGAGGTATCTCCAATAAATACAACAGTGTACAGTCTCTCGATACATAATATATCCTCACTACAATAGTCTCTCAAAAGAGGAAAAAATAAAACAACTAATCTGCTGAAGATCTCCTGTGAAGGGGTACCGCTACTCTCCAACGACGGGTAGGGATATAGCACGCGACTCCCTCGCCTCGATCAACAACCGCAGAATCAGCAACAACCGCTAAGACTCTGCAAAACAAAGGAGAGAAAAGAAGGGGAGGGGGAAAACCCCCAACGGGTGTGAGAACTACACATAAAAAGAGAGTCCTCAGTGGGTACCGCCACCAGGCCCGACGATCTGCCCACTAAGTCCACTAGAGGCATAAGATAACCAAAGCAGTAAAGACTGTAATAGGAAAGCTGGAGACTCTCAACAGCTACCATGCCTCTATCTAAATGCTCAAAAGGGGAGAACCAAATAATGGTATGCAACCACTAGCACATGAAGTGCACAATCGACCCAATCGAGCTGACTGCCACATCGGGTCGAGTCAAACCTGCGCCCACCTACAACCACCTCCCGCTGACGGGCAGGAATTACGTAGGGCGTCCAAACGGACTAACTCGCTATCGAGTAGTGGCTCATGCAGGCTATAGTCAAAATCCACGCTCTCTCTCAGAACGGATAACCTCAAGATCACCGAGCCTCTCGCACAATGGTCAACAACTCACAAAGACCTTGGGACCACCGTCAATCCCCAAACGGTTCCCAACAACACTAGCACTGGTCTAAACACAGCTACTAGACTCCACTCGGTCCCCCTGACACGAGTGCAACAAGAAAGTAAATGCCGGTAATAACCCAATCTGGTGCCACCAGTAAAACTGGCATTGCCTGCTCAGCGGAATCTGCACACATGGCTCGAAACCGCGGGACCGGCCCACATGGCTCGCATCCCAAAGTAAGTAACAGATCGGCAACTCTAACCGTCCGATCGCACACTCCGGAGTGGCACTCGTGGGGAGCGACCCACACGAGTATAGTATCTCTGTAACAAGTATCTCAGTATAGCAGGACTTTGATCATAATGTAGAGTCCTGGCGTTCCAAGGCTTTTGAATACCTTCTTTTTGTGACGGAAATATTAGGGAAGCTTTTCTCTGCGTTTTCTGTAATGGACCTGCCTGGACCGTGGGTATTTTCCTGCGTTTGAGCTCGGAAAACGGAGAACGACAAAGCAAACGGATTCGGATTTCGAATTACGGATCTCCCGGAATAGGGGGCAAAGCGTTTGCCTTTGAGTGGTGCATCAGAATCCGTGCTAAGTGGCCGGCACACTTTTCGAGGTGATCGGACGGGATCCTTCTACGATCGGACTTTTCATCTTTTTATGTCAGTGGGTTATTTTATTTATTTTGTAGTACCTCGACTAGTCGGTTTTCCGTTTTGGGTCCTAATTGAATCCTTTCAGTTGTAACGGGGGAGGGTTGATGTTCGAGAATTTCTGGGCTGATCGTCGGGGTTTGCGGATATTTTTCGGTGGTAGAGCTCGCGAAACGGGGAACGGTGGCGCGAACGGTCCTGTATTCTGACCCGGGATCTTCCAGAAATTAATTTTGAAGTTTGGACCTCTTTTAGGGCGCTCCGGGATACGTGCGGACGACCGGCACGTTTTCCGAGGTAAATCTAGCCGCCCGTTTTGTCTCGTTTAATTGTTTTGTAAATGGGGATTTTTAGGGTTTTCCTTTTCTTTTCCCTGGTTTTCTTTCGTCGGCTAGGGTTTTGAGGGGCGCACCGAGAGAGAGAAAAGGGGGGAAACGGAACCCAATCCTTTTTTCACTCTCATTCGTGACAACGGCGGGACGATCCGGACGTGGTGATCGGGAGAGGGACCGAGGTTTTCTTGCTCGCGGGATCACCGGACGGCGGCAGGACGATCCTCTTATTCTTCCTCTCCCCCGGCGGATCAAGGTGAGCTTTTCCTTTTGAGTTCTCGCGGTTTCGTCTCGTTCTTGGCCCTTCTTCGGGGGAAAAGCTGCCACCGCCGCCGCCGCGCGCCGCACGGGGCCGCCTCCGGGTTCAATGAACGTCGCGGTGGGAGACTAGATGGGCAGTTCGCCCCTCCAAACAACAGTAGGGTTTTTGTTGGAGCGTACTAGCGATGAGGGTGGCGATCGGTGTGACCAGTCGGACATCAAAAGGTGGGTTCCGCTCCCGACAGTTCTTGAGTCGGAAAACGAGAGCAATTGGTGTCACGCCTCGGCGTCGAAACTGCGACCCGGGCTCGCCAACAGATCCGCCGCCCATACGGGAAGCCCCGTATAGACGAAGCGACCAACCTGCAAAAGATCAACTATGCTATACAGATATCAGAGCTGAAAGAAAACTGCTAAAAAGAAGAAAATGTACAACACAAAGCCCTCACCAAAAGTACATAAATCTCTCAAGCAGTAAAATAAAAGTACAACTCTATACCTCACTACAAAGTCTCTCAACAAGAACTCTCAAAAAGTACGGGGTACATCTACTCTCTGGACGATGACTGGTAGGGAACTAACTCGCGACTCCCTTACCTCGATCAGAAGAAGCAGCAACAGGAGCAGCAGGAACAGGAGTAGAAGTCCCTGTGGGAAAAACACCACGACGGGTGTGAGAACTACGTCCCAAGTAGTTCTCAGTGGGTGCCGCCAACAAGCCCGACGGTCTGCCCAATAAGTCTACTAGAGGCATAAAGTAATAATATAATATTGAAATGAAATGGCTGGAAAAGTAACCCTACAGCTACTATGCCTCTATCTAGATGCTCAAAAAGTGGAACAGATGGAAACATGATGCATCTACTAATACACACAGTAACTCACCAAATCTATACTGACTGCCGCAAAGGGTCCAGTCAAAACGGCGCCCACCTACTGCCGCACATCCTCAACAGGACGGGTCTACCGTAGGGTGTCCGTGACTGCCACTAACTGGCCCAGTCAGAGAGACGGCGTCGACAAGTCGTGATAGCAAGTAACATGCCCAACTCCGGAGTGGCACTAGAGGGGCGCGACCCCACCGAGGAAAGTATCCGTGTATCTCTGTCGAGCTCAAATATGGCTCATGCAGGCTATAGTCCAAACAACGATCAACAAGATCGACCAACAACACCAACTCTCAACCACAGGCTGAAAAATCACACAGCTGGGGCCACCGTCCACCAGACGGCTCCCACAACAGAACACTAAACTCACAGGAAAGACCGACACCATAAGGGTTCGGAAACCCGATAGACCGGTGCTAAGAACCCTATCAAACAAGAACAGACTCTAGGCTCCGCCTACCGAAGTTCCCGATCCCCTTATAGTTCGGCAAAGTAATAATCATAGTACAACACGCAGAAGACACCAACAGGGCCCGAAAGTCCCGGGAGACCTACACCTACAACCCTATCAAACAAGAACAGGTTCCAGGCTCGGCCCCCGTGGCTTTCGTCCCGACAAAGGAACGACCCTTAGAACCCGGATCACTCGAATCCTTTCGAGTGGTGAAGATTTACAAGAAAAAGGTGACATTTGTTATTGAAAATTATTTTGATATGGAAGAAATCCATATTTAATGATTTTAGTTCTTTTTAGAAAAACAGTTAGAAAAATAAGTGTTTTACCCAAACCCCGAAGGGCTGTTGCCTTTGTCCAATCAAACAAGAACAGACTCCAGCGGCCCTTCGATGCTTAGAAGAAAACATTGGTAGACTAAAATCATGTGTATGTCGAAAAGGGTTCTAGGTTCAGCTAACAATAGTGAACTACTGCCACTAACACAGTGGCGACAACCCAAACAGGGAAAAACAAGATCTCCCGGGTCCACCATTTACCCCAAACGGTTCCCGGTACAGACAAGCGAACCACTATATCTACCAGACTCCACTCGGCTCCCAAGCACGAGTGCAAGTGTATCCCACACTAAAACGAAGTCCCGACCACTCGGCCCACTACCCGAGCGAGGATAACACTAAGTCCAGGAATGAAACATAAAGTGTGGATGTCTAAACATAAATAACCCTAGCCCAAGTGAGGGTTTTTCTACTGGTCTGGTTACACATGCAACATATGACGGGGGATCTAGGTCAGGTTCCAAGATAACAAATATTTAACATGATAGAAGGAAGTAAGAGATCACAAGATCGACAGATAAAACTGGGAACAACAATTCCTACACTCTAGCATGCTACCCAAGTCCAATCACCATCATGCATGATTCTATAACAATAGAATTAGAGCACAGTCCATAGATCTTGAAAGCAAAGCCACCCACCTGAAAATGCTAACTGTCCGGAGTCGTACAGCTGAGAAAACCAGGAAAAATAACAACTCTATGTCCAACAGGTCCTGCACAGTCCACAATCCCTCCTGGGTACAACATAAGGCTAAAGTTATACTTTAATCCCAAAATCTGCCAAGAATTACTACACTGAAAATACAGCCGCAAAGATGCGATTATTTCACCTGCTGAATGTGCTCGAAAAATTCCGAATAAAATATTCCTGCGATCCTCGTGTCGATAGCTTCGAAACAAGTACCTGCACGCCCAATTCCGAGCACCGTAGGCCAAGTTACAAATTCCACAGTATCAGTGCGCACAATCCCAAAACCATTCAACTGTAAACTCCTGTACAGATAAAAGGAAAAGTGTATACCTTCGGGAAGATCTCCAAAAATTCCAAGAAAAATACCACGATGATCCTCGCGTCGAGTAGATGAAAAAAGTCTATAAGCACGTCCTAATCCGACACTCGTGCGCGGAGATCTCCTCGGATGAAGCTGCTGTCCTCACAAATCCTCACAGCAAACCAGGTCCTCAGTGAGCAAGGAAGAACTCCACGAAAAACGCGAAACCAGGAAATGTGGAAGAAACCAAAATTGTAGACTTACCTGTTGCGAATGCAACGGCGAAGAAATCGCTCGAAAAGATGGTCGCAGTAGGCCGGGAGAGCTCGTGCACCGAAGAGCAACGGAAGAAGCACCGAAGAAAGAACGTCGCGCCGAGCAAAGAAAATAAGAATCTCGATAAGCGTGCCTCAAAAAATCCCCAAACTCTGCAGATGGAAGCTACACTGCGTGAGGATCATCTTTGGTGAAGAACTCCTGCCGGTTTGAAGCTTGGAAGTGCCAAAAAAATGAAGAGGAAGGGAGCTCGGGCCTATAAATAGCCTGCAGAAAAACAAATGGGAAAATTCCCAACATGTCCCAAGATTCGGGTGCACCCGAACTTTCGGGCGCCCGAATCCGGGCCCAAAGGAGATTTGCTGTGCGGGGCGCGCCGAAAATGGCCACGTGGCCCACCCGGTGGCCGACACGTGTCCCGTGCACCCGGTCCACGCACCCAATTCAAGTTCCGTGGACCGCGCCGCGTGCACCTGTTACGGCTTTTTGGTGTTGGCATATTTCGTGAGTCAAGTCAGTGAGTTGAGTCGGAGTCTTAAAGGGATCAAATTGTCAATCAGCAATCAAAGACTTAGAGAAGATTCAACAAGAGCTCAAGTTGACACTCAATGTCTTGAGTCTTGAAGATTGAAGATGAAGAATTGTGGATCAGTTACATCAATCTCAAGAAGAAAGTATTCAAGAGGATCAGGTATGTTTAACTAAATAATTTTGGTGATCCGAATACTTTCTTATAGTGTAGAAACACTTGGATGAATTTTTAATTGCATAAAAATCAAAAACTGGACATGGGACATGTTCAGGATCCGGATCAGACCTTGCAATCCGGATCCCGAAGGGTACTTGTTCATTGGCAATTTCAATCCGGATCCTAGGCTATTCCGATCCAGATCCCGAAAATGGGACTTCGCTGAATTGCATGAACGATCCGGATCGGACCTTGCAATCCGGATCCCGAACCCTTGGTTTTCTGGAGTCGTCAATCTCGTTACGACGATCCGGATCGCAGTAAATCCGATCCGGATCGCCGTCCTGAAAATTTCCAGATATGGTATGTTTTTGATTCTTATCTCTTTCCAAAGGTTTCTAACCTATAAATAGACATTTAGGGTTTCTCAAAAACGTGGGTTCTCTACCGATTAATTTATAAAACACTTGAGAGCAACCCTAGAGGCTAGGTTTTCTTTGTCTTCGTAATAGCCTCTTTTACGTCAATTCGACGGTTCTTCCAAGATCAATCTTTTGTCGAATTGATCTAATCTTTGCTTAGAGATTTTTCCCATGGATCTTCATTGATAATCTTAGCAAAGGATCACCATCGAAGTCAATATTCTTATCGACTGAGTTTGCGTCGTGGATTCGACGTGGCATCGTGGATTCGGTGTGCTAAAGGCGTTTCGTGGAGTCGAAACGTGTGCTCGTGGATTCGAGTGGCGTTCGTGGATTCGAACGTGTGCAGTGGGCGTGCAAAATCGGTGGAGCGCGAGGTCCAAGAAAGTGAAGGAGGGGTTAAATCCGTGGAGACGGTAATCACCTTGTTATTCTTCTTTTCTTAGGGATTGTTATTGCGTGGATATCCAACCGGTCAGCGCAAGGTCCGAAGAAGCTGAAGGAGGGGTTGAGTCCGTGGAGTCGGTAATCACCTTGTTATTCTACTATTCTTAGTGGATTGTTATTGCGTGTTGGTCCCGTGGTTTTTCTCCTGGATTGGAGTTTCCACGTATATCTCGGTGTGCTGTTTTTATTTTCCGCATTGGTTTTTATTTTGCACTGAGATTTGGTTTTATAAGTATTACACCTATTCACCCCCCCTCTAGTTGTTTGATAGTACCTATTTAGATCCTTGTGGATCCTATAAAAACCTACAATTGGTATCAGAGCGGGTTTTAGGTTTATCTATCATGATGGGTGAAAGTGGTAATATTTATAGACCTCCTCTTTTTGATGGGACTAATTATGCTTATTGGAAAGTGCGGATGAGAGCTTTTCTCTTCGCAATTGATGAGCGGGTATGGCAATCCGTGGAATACGGTTGGGTGCATCCTGTTGAGGAAGTAGGAAATTCTACTACCCCAAAACCTCGCTCTAGATGGTCCAAAGAGGAATTTGAAAGATCTTCTTACAATGGGAAAGGTATGAACGCTCTTTTTAACTCTCTTTCCTCGACTGAGTTCACAAGAATTTCCGCGTGTGAAACCGCGAAGGAAATTTGGGATATTCTCAAAATTACACATGAGGGTACTAATCTTGTAAAAATTCAAAAGCTCCAGATGCTTACAAGTCAATTTGACTCTATTCATATGGAAGAGCATGAATTGTTTACAGATTATTACACTAGACTTCAAGATGTAATAAATACATGTGCTAATTTAGGAGAAAAGATCCCGGAGTCGAAAATTGTAAGAAAGATACTTCGGACTCTTCCGGAACGGTTTAGGGCAAAGGTTACCGCCATTGAAACCGTTAGTCATCCGGATGAGATGAGTGTAGAGGAATTAGTAGGTGCTTTGCAAACTTATGAAATGACTTTTCCTACTAATCAAGTTTCTTCCAAGTCTTCTTCTAAGCTTACAGGTATTGCATTCAAATCAACAAAGGAAGAAGATAGCGAATCAAGTTCCGACGATGAAATCTCTTTTGCCGATTTTGAAGAACAATTGGCGCGGATCGTAAAGAAATTTCGTCGGAAGTTTTGGAAGAATCGAACCGATGGATCTTCATCCACGAAATCTTCTAAAGGATAATCGGGTTCTAAATCCTCTAAACTCAAAAGCTTTGCAAAACCTTCTAAAGAAAAAGAAAAAGATGATTTCGAAGGGGAAATCCAATGCTATCGATGCAAAGGCTACGGCCATTTTTCAATGGATTGTCCTTCTAAGAAATCATATAAAAAGAAGGCTTTGCAAGCGAAAACTTAGGACGATTCTACTTCTAATGAATCAACCTCAAGTAAAGAGGAAAAAGAAAAAATCGTTGCTTCTCATGCCTCTCATTTTCCCTCTTCTAATAATTGTTTATCATCTTTAGTCACTGACTCTACTCCTTTGATTTTGTATGAAACAACAACAACCGGCGGAGAGTCATCAAGTGAGGGGGAGTCGGACGAGGAAGAACTCATTGAGGCATATCAACAACTTCTTGCGGAATCTAAGAAGATGGCCAAACATATCAAGAAGTTGAGAAAGCAACGACTTGAAGATCAAGACGAGAATCATGCTTTAAAGATCAAACTTCATGATCTCGAGGAGGAACGAGAGCTTTTATTGAATAATAATAAAATCCTCCAAGAAAAGATAAATCAATCGGAAACGGTCGTTAATACCCATATTAACAAGATTGATTTCCTTGAAAAGCAGTTTGAGGAAATTCATGTCACCAACCAAGCATTGACCAAGCAAGTTCATCAACTTAAATCCGACATACAAAGGATTTCAACCGGTTCCAAGAAACTTGAATGTATGTCCGGATTAGGTCAAACAAGCAAGGTTGTTTTGGGATTCAAAAAGAACCAAACTGTGAATGCTTCAAGTTCCACAATGAAATTGAAAGGAAGAACTTGTCACTTATGTGGACTTGAAGGACATTTGGTGAAGGATTGCCCGAAAAAGAGAAAGAAAAATTCTTCGGCAACTTCATCTACGGAGCGAACTCAACGGAATCAAAAGACACATCAAGTCAAAGGAGTTCACTCAACCCACCAAAGGTCCGAGCCACATCATCAATCATACAAGTGGATCACTGCGAGGCAAAGACCTAAGGTGGATCAACAGTCAAAGCTATCATCTCCCAACCACAATGAATCAAGACAACCCAGAATTCGACAATTTTGGATTCGGAAAGGTGATATCTTTCCTTGTCTTAAGTTCTAATTAGCTTATGACTGTATGTAATGCTTTGATTGGTTTTCCCTTCATATCTTTCTTAATCTTTGCATTACATGGGTTTCAATGCTCTTCGTTTTTATACTTTGTTTTTGAACAAAATGGTTTTTACTGAACAAGTGCATTGAATAAAAAGGGCTTCACGTTTATTCACTCCAAATTAATTTTATATGGATTATCAACTTTACTCCATAATCATAATCTTGAAGATACTTCATTATAGGAGTTTTTGATATTATAAGCATCAAATTTTAGAAATCATGTGTGATCTTTAGATGCTTAATCTATCTCGGTTGTGTGAATTCATTGTGATAAACGTGAGACAACCGATAGACTAAAATTTGGGATATAATTCTTTCACGTAAGAGATTGCATTCTTACAAGGGTATTGAAATAATTTGCAAAAGATGTGGAAAGAGTTACATCCGAAAGGAGTGTGAAAACTACCACCACATGTTGGAAAGAGCTACCACCCCGGTCGTCCGGTCTGTGTGTGAAGCTACCACATGTTTTGATGCTTGAAAGGTATGAACGCTTTATTTAATTCTCTTTCCTCGACTGAGTTCACACGAATTTCCGCGTGTGAAACTGCAAAGGAGATTTGGGATATTCTCAAAATTACACATGAGGGTACTAATCTTGTAAAAATTCAAAAGCTCCAGATGCTTACAAGTCAATTTGACTCTATTCATATGGAAGAGCATGAATTGTTTACAGATTATTACACTAGACTTCAAGATGTAATCAATACTTGTGCTAATTTAGGAGAAAAGATTCCGGAGTCGAGAATTGTAAGAAAGATACTTCGGACTCTTCCGGAACGGTTTAGGGCAAAGGTTACCGCCATTGAAACCGTTAGTCATCCGGATGAGATGAGAGTAGAGGAATTAGTAGGTGCTTTACAAACATATGAGATGACTTTTCCTACTAATCAAGTTTCTTCCAAGTCTTCTTCTAAGCTTACAGGTATTGCGTTCAAATCAACAAAGGAAGAAGATGGCGTATCAAGTTCCGACCATGAAATCTCTTTTGCCGATTTTGAAGAACAATTGGTGCGGATCACAAAGAAATTTCGTCGGAAATTTTGGAAGAATCGAACCAATGGATCTTCATCCACGAAACTATCTAAAGGATCATCGGGTTCTAAATCCTCTAATCTCAAAAGCTTTGCAAAACCCTCTAAAGAAAAAGAGAAAGATGATTTCGAAGGGGAAATCCAATGCTATCGATGCAAAGGCTACGGCCATTTTTCAACGGATTGTCCTTCTCCGAAATCATATAAAAAGAGGGCTTTGCAAGCAAAAACTTGGGATGATTCTACTTCTAATGAATCGACCTCAAGTAAAGAGGAAAAATTTGTTGCCTCTCATGCCTCTCATATTCCCTCTTCTAATGGTTGCTTATCATCTTTAATCACTGACTCTATTCCTTTGATTTTGCATGAAACATCAACATCCGGCGAAGAGTCATCAAGTGAGGGGGAGTCGGACGAGGAAGAACTCGTTGAGGCATATCAACAACTTCTTGCGGAATCTAAGAAGATGGCCAAGCATATCAAGAAGTTGAGGAAGCAACGACTTGAGAATCAAGACGAGAATCATGCTTTAAAGATAAAACTTCATGATCTCGAGGAGGAACAAGGACGTTTATTGAATAACAATAAAATCCTCCAAGAAAAGCTAAACCAATCGGAGACAAACGCTAAATCATATACGGACAAGATTGGTTTTCTAGAAAAACAGTTTGAGGAGATTCATGTCACCAACCAAGCATTGACCAAACAAGTTCATCAACTTAAATCCGACATACAAAGGATTTCAACCGATTCCAAGAAACTTGAGTGTATGTCCGGTTTAGGTCAAACAAGCAAGGTTGGTTTGGGATTCAAAAAGGACCAAACTGTGCATGCTTCAAGTTCCACAATGAAATTGAAAGGAATAACTTGTCACTTATGTGGACTTGAAGGACATTTGGTGAAGAATTGCCCGAAAAAGAGAAAGAAGAGTCCTTCGGCAACTTCATCTACGGGGCGAACTCAACGGAATCAAAAGACACATCAAGTCAAAGGAGTTCACTCAACCCACCAAAGGTCCGAGCCACAACATCAATCATACAAGTGGATCATTGCGAGGCAAAGACCTAAGGTGGACCAACAGTCAAAGCGGACAACCCCCGGCCACAACGAATCAAGACAACCCAAAATCCAGCGATTTTGGATTCGGAAAGGTGATATCTTTCCTTGTCTTAAGTTCTAAATAGCTTATGACTGTATGTAATGCTTTGATTGGTTTTCCCTTCATATCTTTCTTAATCTTTGCATTACATGTTTTCAATGCTCTTCGTTTTTATACTTTGTTTTTGAACAAAAGGGTTTTTAATGAACAAGTGCATTGAATGAAAAGGGTTTTCACTTTCAATCACTCCAATTTAATTTTATATAGATTATCAACTTTATTCCATAATCATAATCTTGAAGATACTTCATTATAGGTGTTTTTGATAGTATAAGCATCAAATTTTAGAAATCATGTGTGATCTTTAGATGCTTAATCTATCTCGGTTGTGTGAATTCTTTGTGATAAACATGAGACAACCGATAGACTAAAATTTGGGATTTAATTCTTTCACGTAAGAGATTGCATTCTTACAAGGGTAAATAAATGAATTGTAAAAGATGTGGAAAGAGTTACATCCGAAAGGAGTGTGAAAACTACCACCACATGCTGGAAAGAGCTGCCACCCCGGTCATCCGGTTTGTGTGTGAAGCTACCACATGTTATGGATGCTTGATAGTATTTTATGTGAAAATCTTTAGTTGAAGCATTTGGAGATTTATATGCAAAACTCTTATATTTTGAACAATCTCCTGGTTGGTATAAGGTGGGATAGTTGAAAGATGCTCAAAGAGCCACCCTTAGGTATTTTAGTGCTTATCTCAAATTTGAAAGGGTAAGAAATCAAATTGATGTCATTTGGAAATCTCTGTAAGTCATCTTTGTACATCCGTTACATCTTGATAGACTTTGGATCTCAAGATTATTTTTGATGACTTGTGTTTGATGAATATAACATGAAAAACTGTTTATAATGTTTTATCTTTGTTTTTCATGATTTAGGAGTAAATCTTTTTAATCTTGTGAAATTAATTGGATTGAATGACATCTTGTTAATTCATTGGTTAAAGCACTTAAATTGTTTTCTTGATGGAATACAAATCGGTATTTGAAAAGATTCTAAAATTTGGATTTGTTTCAAGGAATTATTTGTTTTTTGCCTTCTGGTACCGGTACGCAATCTGCATTTTTGTTATATACCGGAACTGAGCTTTTATCTCTCTTTCTCTTTGAACTGATGTTGTTAGTGATTTCCTTTTGTCTAGTATGTTCACTGTTTGACAATTTGTGACAAAAAGGGGGAGAAGAGAAATGACGGAGATGAGATCATCAAGAGAGGACAAACGAAACGAAAATGGAAAAATGGGGAGAACGGAAAATGATGATCGTACCACAAAGGGGGAGAACATAGATGCTCAAGAACATGGAGAACATGTTAGAGATGCTCAAGATAGGGGGAGAGAAAGAAAAATTGAAAGAGCCGAAAAACAAAAGAACCAAAAGGAAGACGGATCAAATGCAGGATTCTAATTTCTAACGACTAACGTTTGATTTCGTTTGGAGTTTTGTTTTGCAGGAATTACATCACTTTAAGACTCCAAGTCCTAAGTCATAGAGTATGTTCTAGGACTGTTTGGTTCAAATGTAATTTTGTATTTATTGGATCTTTCACGCAAAGAAAATCAATGTTTTGGTGATGACATTGAGTTTCGATTTTTTGGTTTAAGATGAGTGACTTGAGCGCTTTTATGTATTTTTGGGTTTTGTCACGAAATTGCCAAAGGGGGAGATTGTTACGGCATTTTGGTATTGGCATATTTCGTGAGTCAAGTCAGTGAGTTGAGTCGGAGTCTTAAAGGGATCAAATTGTCAATCAGCAATCAAAGACTTAGAGAAGATTCAACAAGAGCTCAAGTTGACACTCAGTGTCTTGAGTCTTGAAGATTGAAGTTGAAGAATTGTGGATCAGTTACATCAATCTCAAGAACAAAGTATTCAAAAGGATCAGGTATGTTTAACTAAATAATTTTGGTGATCCGAATACTTTCTTATAGTGTAGAAACACTTGGATGATTTTTTAATTGCATAAAAATCAAAAACTGGACATGGGACATGTTCAGGATCCGGATCAGACCTTGCAATCCGGATCCCGAAGGGTACTTGTTCATTGGCAATTTCAATCCGGATCCTAGGCCATTCCGATCCGGATCCCGAACATGGGACTTTGCTGAATTGCATGAACGATCCGGATCGGACCTTGCAATCCGGATCCCGAACCCTTGGTTTTCTGGAATCGTCAATCTCGTTACGACGATCCGGATCGCAGTAAATCCGATCCGGATTGCCGTCCTGAAAATTTCCAGATAAGGTATGTTTTTGATTCTTATCTCTTTCCAAAGGTTTCTAAACTATAAATAGACATTTAGGGTTTCTCAAAAACGTGGGAGCTACGGCCGATCAATTGATAAAACACTTGAGAGCAACCCTAGAGGCTAGGTTTTTATCGATCTTCTTCATAGCCTCTTTTAGGTCAATTCGACGGTTCTTTCAAGAACATATCTTTTGTCGAATTGATCTAATCTTTGCTTAGAGATTTCTTCTACGGTTCCTCAATGAGAATCTAAGCAAAGGATCACCATCGAAGTCAATATTCTTATCGACTGAGTTTGCGTCGTGGATTCGACGTGGCATCGTGGATTCGGTGTGCTAAAGGCGTTTCGTGGATTCGAAACGTGTGCTCGTGGATTCGAGTGGCGTTCGTGGATTCGAACGTGTGCAGTGGGCGTGCAAAATCGGTGGAGCGCGAGGTCCAAGAAATTGAAGGAGGGGTTAAATCCGTGGAGACGGTAATCACCTTGTTATTCTTCTTTTCTTAGGGATTGTTATTGCGTGGATATCCAACCGGTCAGCGCAAGGTCCGAAGAAGCTGAAGGAGGGGTTGAGTCCGTGGAGTCGGTAATCACCTTGTTATTCTTCTATTCTTAGTGGATTGTTATTGCGTGTTGGTCCCGTGGTTTTTCTCCTGGATTGGAGTTTCCACGTAAATCTCGGTGTGCTGTTTTTATTTTCCGCATTGGTTTTTATTTTGCACTGAGATTGAGTTTTTAAGTATTACACCTATTCACCCCCCTCTAGTTGTTTGATAGTACCTATTTAGATCCTTTGGGATTCATAACTCTACATAGAGAAGGCTCAATCCCATGGGGGATTGGGACTCTTCTATATATGTGGCGGTCTGTCATTGCTCTGGCTGTTTTTGCAACTCTGATTTATAAAAAAATTTTATACACTGATTTTTGAACTCGGGGCGTGACATGGGGGTTCTCTCTAATACACATAGTGAGCAAGTCGGAAATTAAGGTATGCAACAACCACCCACCTCGATAGCGAAGCATGTATCCAAATGCGCCCACACTCCGGGGAAACCGCGGTACACCGCAAAGCTGCAAAAGTAACCCACACGAGGCACAATTAATCCACTAATCCTCAAATTACTGCTGTCCATAAAACAAGCCAGAAAAAGGATTAATTTCACCTGCGAGAAGGCCTCAGAAAATTCCATAAAAATAACCATCGCGATCCTCGCGACGAGCCGATCGAAACGAGTACTCGCACGTCCAGATCCGACACCTGTAGGCCAAGGAACAAATGAAACATCGCCGCAAGCCAAAATTCCTCACAACAAATATCCTGCAGCAAACACTAAGGAAGATGCGAAAATATCACCTCTGTACAGTCCTCCAAAAATTCCACAAAAATCACGGTTGCGTTCCTCGCGTCGAGTAGATGAAAATAGAGTACTTATACGCCTTGATCCGATAATCGTAGGCCAAGAAATAAATCCGACAAGCCAGTGCTGTCCAAAAAGCCACCACAGAAAATGGGGTCAGAAGTTGCCTCGGGAACCATGCCGAAAACCCAAAACGAAGCAATGCGATCAACACGAAAAACGAAGCCGCACCTCTCGTGAACGCGCTGCCACAAAAATCGTAGAAAACGATGGTCGGAGTAAGCCAAGGGAGCCTTCGCACCGAAACGCGACGAAGGGGATCACTGGTGAAGGAAAGTCGCACTGTGCCGAAATGGCGCAAACCTTGAAGTGCTTGCCACCAAAAATTCTCAAACTTCTCCACGAGATGCAGCAGCCCAAGAGGAAGAACTTTCATACACAACTCTTGGAGAGAAGAAGCCCAGAAGAAGCCCCAAACCATCCTTGAATTCGGCCTTATATAGGCCCAACTCAACAAATGAGAAAATGACCATTGGGTCCCAAGTTCCGGGCGCCCGAAATGTTTCGGGCGCGCATAGTACTTCGATCTGGGCCGTCCACCAAGCGCCTGAATCAACCAGATTGAGCCACGTGGCCCCCGAACAGGCAACAGCGGCGCCAGCCAACCCGGCCGCGCCGCGTGGCACGCCCCGCGCCTGCCCGCCGTACGTGGCGCGCTGCCCCGCGCATACGGCCACCTGCCCCGCCGTACGGCCACCTGCCCGCCTGCCAGCGCACGTCGCCACACCTGCCGCGCACAGTACCCCGACCAATGGGGAGGCGCCACGTGTCAGCCCCTTCGCTTGATGCGCCCGGTGAACGCACGCCCGATGCACCGAACCAGTAGCCAGCTGCCACGTGCCCCCCCCAGTCCACCATACACTCCGCCCTCTCCGTATACCGCGCCCCGCAGACCGGCCCACTCCCGAGCCGCCACGCATCCGGCCCCCGGCGCACGCCCGCCGCGTGGACCGGGCGGTCCGCGCCTCTGCCCGCCACGCTGCCCACGGCTGCGCCGCCGCGCTCCGCCGCTGCCCGCCGGCCGGAACAATGCCCCAACTGCCTCGAAAATCATGTTTTCTCATCCGGGCTCCGAAAAATACAAGTAAATAGCCCATTTTCACCGTTTTCGCGCGCTGAGTCCAAATCCGGTGTCCGTTTTCCCAAATTCCACTTCTAAAATTTGTCGAAGGCAAACAAATGCCCGATTTTAATCCAAATTTTGCGCTGAGTCCAAATCTTGGGTCCGATTTGCGCACAATCACCTCTAACACCCATCAAAGGCATCCAGAAGCTGCGGTTCACACTGCAAAAGCCATGCAGAGATCCGGGTCCTCACATGTTATTGACTTTACTTGCATCCTTTCATATTTTTGAGAAATTTTTTATGGTTTGGATATCATGATAATTCATTTGATGCAATGATCTTTTATATCAATTAGTTCATTTTAAATTGATCAAAGTCAATTTCTCTCTCAAATGATCTCTTGGTATAGTTTTTATCATATTTGAAAATTGTGTTAAGTATGAACATGAGATCAATTTTTGGTTGAATACTTTATATCTTAAATAATTGATAACCAATTGAGGGGGAGTTTGTTAAAATATTTATGCTCAAAAGATGTGGAAAGAGTTACATCCCAATGAGGAGTGTTAAAACTACCACCACATGGAGGAAAGAGCTACCACCTCGGTCGTCCGAGTACTGTGTGCAGCTACCACATGTATACAAAGCATGATTTTTCTTGATTGATTAGATAAAATACTTTTTGGAATACTTGACTTTGTCGAATTCCAAGGTTGGTATAAGGTGGGGATTTTTATTGAAAGATGCTCAAAGAGCCACTCCTTACAATAAATTGACTAGATATATTATCTAACATATTTGGGATTTCAAACATCTATCGATCTTGGTGCTTCATCTTCTTTACTAAATTGATGATTTGATAAATGCATTACTCATAAGATCGTGATAGATGTCATTGAACTTGTTCAACTTTAAAGGTTTTAATTCTTATAAATTGTCGTTTCATTATTTAGATATTATTGATAGATTTAGCATAATCTATTTCTTTTGATATGAAACGATGACTTTTGTTTAAAGTTGACATACAAAAGTGCTTACAATCTTTTTCTGGATTTTCTGGAATTTTTCTAAATTTTTCTGAAGAAAAAGTTGAAGCCGATCCGGACTGGAAAATCCGTTCCGGATCCCGAATGCAGAAATCTTCTGCGGGTAGCCGATCCGTACTGGATTCTTGAGCTGATCCGGACCGCGGCTAGGGTTTATATGAAACAAAAGGGTATTTGATTTCTTTTCACAACAATCTTTTGTTTCCATGTCGCCAGAGTTTCTCTCTCTAGAAAACAACCGATTTGGAGCCCTTCTAACTCAAGTTCTTCGGATTCAAGTAAGTTTTTGTGATCAAAACTCGATTTTTTCACTGTTTTTGCATTGTTCTTCAAACGTGAGTGAAAATCATGATTCGAATTCAATTCTAGATAGTTTTTGATCAAATTTCTTTTGAAATAAAAACTCTGTGTGACACCCCCGGAATTTGGATTAGTCCTCTATATAAATGATATAATAGGACTAAAATCTCTAACCCGGCTATAGTATTTTGGATGGTAGCAAGATCCAAGAGGAACATGAGAGTTAAGCGTGCTAGAGCTAGAGTAGTTCTAGGATGGGTGACCCCCTGGGAAGTGGGGCGTCACAGTTGGTATCAGAGCCATTCACCAGCCGGAAATGTGAGATGAGTCTCGGCTGAGCCAGGGTTATATAGCGGGTAGAGCGAGGCTCCCCGGCTAATGACCGCTGTGAGTGGAGTGCAGCTCCTCACAAGGTCGGCTAAGGCTAGCGAGACGAGTCTCACATCGCCTGGTGCTTGTGAGTGCGCTTGAGCCTGACGTGGACGTCAGGGCTTAAAGGGGGGGGAAGAATGTGACACCCCCGGAATTTGGATTAGTCCTCTATATAAATGATATAATAGGACTAAAATCTCTAACCCGGCTATAGCATTTTGGATGGTAGCAAGATCCAAGAGGAACATGAGAGTTAAGCGTGCTAGAGCTAGAGTAGTTCTAGGATGGGCGACCCCCTGGGAAGTGGGGCGTCACACTCTGAGTAGATTAGTTTTGTTTATATGCTTGGTATTCTCTTGATAAACGGATTTTTATGCTTCGATTTCTAAAAATTCGGTTTTAGGGCATATGATAAGAATTTTTGTAAATCATGGAATTGATCTATTTTTAAAATTCTTTTTGCAAAACTAACTTGATTCCTGGTCTCTCTACACGATAATGATTGTTTGGGTACAATTTTTCAAATTTTTAAAAATTAAACAATTTTTCGTGTTCTTGAGTTCTTGCTCGCATGTTTCTCATTTACTAAGGCACTAGTAAGGATGGCTTTTACTTGGATTATTGTACTCCTTGTAGCCATGGTACACACAAGAGCAACGAACAAACCAAAAAGGGCTAGGAAAGCTCAAGACAGCTCAGATTCAGGATCCGAGACTGAATCCGTCGACTGGGATGAACTTATGGAGGAAGGGACAGCGCATGCTACGGCGACTGCCTCAAAAAGGAAAGCCCCAGCAGCTACAACAAAGGCAAAGACAGCGCCTACTGCTGCAGAAAAAGGGAAAGCCCCAATGGAATCAACTCCAATCAAAATGAAGAGAAAGAGCATTGCTCGGAAGAGAGGTAGTGCTCGAGGTATCTCTATCGAAGAGCCACTCGCAAGCAAGCCTCCTCCAAAGGATTTTTTGCATATAAGCTCTGAGAGAATTAAGGATTTTGAAAAGAGGGAATGCATTGGTGAACGACATGTGAATGTCAAAGCTCTAAAGGAGCGTTCTGCATTATTCGGGACTCTTTTTGATCAAGCAGGACTTGCCCCCATTTGTAATTTCCCAGAGTCTACTGGCTATTGTCTTCACTTGGTGAGGATGTTTTATCAGAATGCAACAAAATTGGTTGATCTTGAGGACGGACCAAGAGAATTTCTAACAGCGGTTAGAAATATTAAGATCAAGATTACACCTCAGCTGATTGGAGAGGTGTTGGGAATGAAGGCCCGGGTTGATGGGTTTCATTACCTTAAAGGTCATCTCTTTACCAACACCACCTGGAGAGTGGTCATGGATGTCATCTGTCTCCCGGATACTCAGTCGACAGGGAACTCTATTTTCTCAAAAGAACTTCGACCTGAGTACCGGTACTTAAACTTCATTGTTTGCTATAACATCCTACCCAACATGCAAACAAAAGTTCTTAGATGGGATAGAATGTTGTTTCTTTATCTTCTTGGAAACCCCACAGCAGCCTTGGGATCCAACTTCAACATTCCCTATCTCATTTGGTCGAGGATGGCGCGGTATGTGGAGAATGCCCATCCCACAGAGAGACTTCCTTTTCTAATGATAATTATGCGCATCCTTCGCAAGTTCAAGATTGACACAAGTGCGAGCACATACATGCACAGTTTGGGAACGATCAATGACACAACAATAGTGAAGTCCCTCTCAACGAGACAAGATGAGCCACCCACACCTCCTCGTACAAAGAGATCAACAGCAGCAACAGCAGCAACAGCAGCACCAACAACAGCAGCAACAGCTTCAGCACCACCAGCACCAGCTTCAACATCAGAGGATGACGCCTCTGTCACATCGATATATAGGGAACAACAACGGTTATCATCAGAACAAGAACGAATGTCTTCCGAATTCGTATCGATCAAGGCCGACATAGGGGATTTAAAAAACAAGCAGATATCTATGGCCAAGTTAGTTAAAAAGATCTTCCAGAAACTTGGTTGCAGCAGTTCTGAGGATTCAGACTGGTTTTTCTGTTGTTCTAATTGTTTTTGTTTTTGCAAGTTTTAGTCTTAGTTCTTACTATTTTTGAACATTTAACTCCCTTAATTTTTGTAATTTTGGCTACTTTTAGTGACAAAAAGGGGGAGAGAGATATAAACAATGGTTTGATAATGGTTTGTGAGAACTTTGGAACATTAAAACTTGAAAGGTAAGTATGACAACAACTTTGGTTTTGTATTGTGAATAATTGCATGTCTCGACTAACTATTTGACTAACTATTTGGGCATGTATTATTACTAACAAGTTGTTTGTTGACTAACATACTTGACATTTGGAATTTAATGCTTAGAAGATATGTCTATCTCTGATTGGTATTTTAATACATATCTGATTTTGTAAATGTCATGGTGAGTATAAACTTCATCTCTCTGGTTGGTTTTTGAATGTTAAACTCTTGAGGTATCTAACTCCAACATGGGCCGCGTTTCACCGTAGGTCCGCCCGTTTTATCTTTAATTTTTCTTTATTTTCTTTTCTTTTTCTTTCTCTTTTACTTTAGTTTTTAGCCTCTTTGCCTTTGAACACTTGCTTTTCTTTCTTATTCGAGCTTATAGCTCCCTTTTTGCCACTAGCAAATCACTTTCTCTTTCCTTTGAGCATTTAGCACTTTGCTTTCACTTTAAACCTTTCGAAAGTACCTCGTCCGACGGGTCACTGCCCAGGGAGTCCTGCTCCACTTGACGAGTCTCAAATTCGAAGGCGCCATTTACATTTTTTTATGCTTTTTAGCCACTTTTAGCTTGCTTTTAAACTTTGTCTTTTTACGACAATTTATCTCTTATCCTAGGTCTCGCCATCAGGATAACTAGGAGTCACTTGGACTCTTAAACATTTCTCTTTTATTTCTTTAACTCAAATTGAAGTTAAAGTTATTGTCCATTTGCTCAGACACCCTATGACTTTCTAGGGTTGTATTTGTATAGTTTTTTAACCTTGGGATCTTATCCCACTTCCCTGATTCCTTACTGGATCCTAGAGTTAACTTAACTCTATTTTTCTATTCCACTTTAACTTCGAGTTACACTGACTCTAATTTCCTGTTTTCCTTTCGTATCTCCCCACTTGATCCATTTTTTCCATTTTCCTGATTCCTTACTGAATCCTAGAGTTAACTTAACTCTGTTTTTCCGTTCCACTTTCAACTTAGAGTTACACTGACTCTAATTCCTTGTCTGTGAGTTTAAACTCTTCTAATTCACCTTAGGTTTCCTTTACATAAGATCCATGTCATACTCATCCTAGAGTTCCTTGACTCTATGTTGATCACTAGTTCACCTTAGGTTCCCTTTAGCTAAGTTCCACGTCATACTCATCCTAGAGTTCCTTGACTCTATGTTGATCACTAGTTCACCTTAGGTTCTCTTTACCTAAGTTCCATGTCATACTCATCCAAGAGTTCCTTGACTCTATGTTGATCACTAGTTCACCTTAGGTTCTCTTTACCTAAGTTCCATGTCGTACTCATCCTAGAGTTCCTTGACTCTATGTTGATCACTAGTTCACCTTAGGTTCTCTTTACCTAAGTTCCATGTCATACTCATCCTAGAGTTCCTTGACTCTATGTTGATCTCTAGTTCACCTTAGCTTCCCTTTACCTAAATCCCATGTCATATACATCCTCGAGTTCCTTGACTCTATGTTAATCACTCTATCCAGTGTCCATAGGTTATCACCTAAGACCATGCCACTCGTCCACCCTAGGATAACTCCTAAGTTGATGTCACTCGTGAAACCCCTATACTAGGTTTTCTCCTAGTCTTACTACCAACAATTGTTGTTCCCTTATGTCACGTGATTCCTAGGGTTATACCCTAACATGATCACAATCATAAATAGCTAATCTTTTTCATGCATGCAATTATTTTCATCTCATTCATAAAATAATAATTATCTCTACGCATGCATATTCACCATATATCTTTGGCAACCAACAGTTGCACTTTTCCTCTGTGTCTCTTTGCACATGCACATCTATTCCTCTATCTCTAGCAACCAACAGTTGCTCTTTTTCATCTGAATCCATCTACACAGGCAATCATAATCATAATTACCTAACGCCTCTAACAGGCTACTATCATGCTTCGAATCGAAAGCAAAGGAGCAAGGGGAGAGGTCACCCAATTTCGACAGAATTCCCTACCTTGTGCTGTCCCCAATTGCTTGTAGACACTTGCAATTGGTCTCCGCACGATTCCATTTGTTTTCTCAAGCTTGCACGCAAAACGGTGTACATCCTTCGAGTCCGCATGCAAAACGGTGCACGTCCACCAAACCTGCACGCAAAACGGTGCACGTCATTAAAGTGGGCACGCAAAACGGTGAGCGTTAATTCAACCCGCACGCAAAACGGTGCACGTACCTCAAATCTGCACGCAAAACGGTGCACGCTTGATTATAGAGTTGCACGCAAAAAGGTGCACATCTGACTGTAGGGTTACACGCAAAACGGTGCATATTTTTCTAGCCCTGCACGAAAAATGATGCAAAATATTAGAATCTGCACGTAAAACGGTGCGCATTGGTCCAACCTGCACGCAAAACGGAGCACGTACCTCGTATTGGCACGCAAAATGGTGCACATTCTATTGTAGGGTTGCACGCAAAACGGTGCACATTTTTCTCGTCCTGCACGCAAAATAATGCAAACATCAGAGTCTGCACGCAAAACGGTGCACGTTAGTCCAACCTAAATGCAAAACAGAGCGCGTACCTCGTATTAGCACGCAAAAGGTGCACGCTTTACTATATGGTTGCACGCAAAACGGTGCACACATTTTTAATCTTGCACGTAAAACGATGCAAAATATTAGAGTTTGCACGTAAAATGGTGCACAACAACTCAACCTGCACGCAAAACGGAGCACGTACCTTGGGTTGGCACGCAAAACGGTGCACGTTTCTTTTTCAACGTTGCACGCAAAATGGTGCACGTTTTCCGACTTTGCGCCCAAAACTGCGCATATTCTCCGAATCCGCACGCAAAACGGTGTATTTCTTCCACAAGCTTGCACGCAAATCGAGGCGCGCCAAAATGCCCCTGATAGTCCGCGCAGCAAAACGGCACAGTATACACGGTCCCTAACACGCATAAGGGCACATGGTTAAATCCAAAATCCAAAAGGACACCTCAAAACTGTGCCAAAAATACCACAAAAATAACACGCGGGACTTACCTCGACAGCGCCGCGCCGCCCATCTGCCTTTTTGAAACACCTTGCGCGTTCCACGGGATCCACGCCGCGCCGCAGCACCCCAAGAAACCTCCTGCCTCTCTCTCTCTCTCTCTCTCTCTCTCTCTCTCTCTCTCTACTGCTCGGGTGGAGAAGAAAAGGGAGGAAGAGAAGGTCTGCGTGGAGAAGGAAAAATAAGAGAAGAGAAGAAGAAGAGGTTCCGTGGACCCGGTCCACGGAGCCCCCCCCAATGGGGAACCGCCACGTGGCGGGGAAAATTCGAATTTGACGCCTCCTGTGCCACGCGGGCGCGACACCCGCGCGCCACATGGGCGCGCGCCCCACGCGGGCCTTCTGCGACCCGCAACAGCCAGTGGGGCGCTGCCACGTGGCGCCCCACCGGTCGCGCGCGCATGTTTTATCCGTTTTCGCCCCATTTTCTGTCCGTTTCTCGCCCGTTTCCGTCCAAATTTGACAGGCAGGCTCCTCTCAGCTTAATTTATCACAGAAAATTTTAAATTTTCAATTTGGGCTATTTCTGGGTCACCAAAAGTCTCGCTGTATCCATAATCGTTGGCGGACCCTGTTCTCACAATCCGGGAATCCGATCAACACGAAACTTTTACTGTGGCCTTAGAACATATTTACGGAGCTCCCAGAATTTTCTCAGAATTTTCTGACACTGTTGGCGGAGCCCGTTCTCACTATCCGGGCATCCGATCAACGCGAAACTTTTACTGTGGCCTTAAAACATATTTACGGAGCTTTCGTAATTTTCTCAGAATTTTCCAACACTGTGAATTTTCCACTAAAAATCTTGGTCCCATTTCTCAAATAAAATTTTAGATCTCACATTTTTATCCCGATTTGGGCCCAATTCGCTTCCAAACCATTCTTTACTTCCCTAACTTTCATAAAAGTAGTATTTCATACTATTTTTATTTAGATTTATTTATATACCAGATTTCGGTACATTACATTCTACCCCCCTTAAAATAAGTTTCGTCCTCGAAACTTGAATCACATCTTGACTCCTACTTGATCGAGAGGGAGGAATCTTGCCCTCACTACTGGGCTCACTGTATATCGTGACCGGCATCAAATTGCCTGCTCGCCGAGACTACACGAGCAACTCCTTCATGAATCCCTATCTCAATTCAGGGACAAAAACAGACCTGGTGTCTGGCCACTTTCACCAAGTAGGTGAAAGACACAGTTGAGCACTTGTTCTCTCAATTGCCACGAATGACCCAATTTTTACTTACGAAATTTTCACTTTAATTCCGCCATCATTCTTTTCACAACGAGGTTGCATCTGCAACTAATTACATTTACCGCATTTTCTTTCCGATCGCTCCGCTGCCTAATATGGAGTGCAAAGGCCAATCCACAAGTCCTCAACTATCACACATGTTGCTAGTGCTCTAAGTCCACGGGTTATCAGCTAACCCGACATCTCGGACTACTAATAGATTCACAGACCACGGTCAAATAGGGGCCTATAGCCCAACTAGTCCAACTCTGTATAATGGCTCTCACTAGCACACAGACCCAATCGTCATACGGGTAGATCCTCACTTAGGATTACTACACCAACACTCCCACTAGGAGCTACAGTAACTCAATCACCACTAGCTCTACGGCCTGGTCATATCACACTCTCAGTGTACTAATAGCCTCAATGCTCACACGTGGCATTCCACGTTCCCGGGTCATCGCTCGGACTACCGTCCCGACCAAAACTCTATCATGCCCCGCCATCAGGTCTCGGGCCGCTGTCTCTCACAGCCGACTGCGCCTGCCCACTGGGCTACAGGCCCACAGTCCACAAACATGGTCCAGGCACGGATTGTCCCAAAGCGAACCCGCTAATCGTCGCCACGCGACCACTATGCTCACTGAGCAAAACCAACTGACAAGTCGTCAATCCACGACCCAAACTCTCTATCAACTCTGGCCACACTGGGCAACGGCTAATGTGCCACCTAATCAGCTCTCTCTGGCTAAACGATACTTGTGCTCCATGAGCACCCAAACAGTTGGGCATCCTACGCCCCCACGCTAACTCGTGAAAATCCAGTGTTAAGCGGTTTGCTTACGCACCCCTACGGCTCTTGTGCAACTCTCCCAACTGGGTCGAGGCACCACAATAACTGTTCACCAGCTCTGGTGATTAACACGCGAATCCTGCGGTGGCAATCCTTGCCATTATGCCGATCCATCAGACCGGCGCCATAAAACTCTCGCTCTTTCGAGAGGTCCTCGTACCTTGAAGCCTACTCTGGGCCACATTAACTCCACTATGCGGCAACTCAGCCACAATCGTTACGCCACACGGTTACTACCGTCATCAGGGGTGAATTCCCCTGCCAGGCCTGTAAATCTTTCTTGCCCTAACCCTCAGGGCCCATTAACTTGGTTCTCGCACATAGCGATCACCAGCGTTCTGTGAGTCGATCTCTCACTGGACCTTTCCAACCATACCTTGCCAGCAAAATAGCTGACACAAGCTTATAACACCCCTTGCTGAAGGTGCGGGGTGCGCCAACAAAAACTTGGTGGCCACTGCCACCCTCTCTACTGTCGCCCCAACACGCGGCGACGCCGTATACTCATGCATCATTATACAGCCTCAGCTCGCTGCGCTATCAGCCACTAGAGCCTTTTGATATGCTCCGACTGTCCCCCTTGAAGCCACCCATAGGCGTCGGAATCTGTCTTCCTGTCGGCGGGAAGTTTTCGCTTAGCGGCAAGAAGCTTGATTTGCTGCTGGACCACACCAATAAGTGCGGCCACCTGCTATCGCAGCTCATGTACGTCGTTTCACCCCGAGACCTCTCGTGACTCGAGTCGAAACAGGTGTGTTTCCCTATGTGGTGTCATCGCCAATATGCACACCACAACGAAACAACTAGCCCAAACTTAGCCGTTTGAGCAACGCGCAGTGTCACGCCCCGAGTCCGCCAATTTGTACGGTTCGGGCACGCCAACAGACCCGCCAATCGGGTAAGAACTTTTTCTACCCGAAAGGAACGGTAACATCCATAATAACACAACAAGTGTATGCGGAAGCTCAATATCAGAGTACTAAAAATCACTACAAATTTAAAACTTTCATTCAATAACAAATAGTTAATGCGGAAATGAAAGCATACAAGAGTGAACCATAAATTAAATTTATTACACTTTACATTTCTGAACTTGCAAATAAAATTATTACAATTCCTTTACATAAATTTCCTCACCATACAAGGTTCACTCAAGAAATATATAAAAAGGGGTACCTCTGCTAGACCCTCTAGGTCTCTATGCTACTGGGCTCTTGCCCCTGTCGTATGCCTCGCCGTCTGCATCTGAACCGTCTCGACCGCTGTATCCATACCTGAACCTGTGGGGGGGAGGTCACCCAAGGGGTGTGAGAACTCCGACAGAGTTCCCAGTGGGTTCAACCATAGAGAAAAAGTGTCCTACACCACTTGGTCCAATGGAAGCAATAACAATAGTATGCTAGGAAATCTAAAATCCTCAATATCAAAATGTGGCTAAGCTATATATATATATCACTATCTGTATACTCATCGATCCAGCACTACTCTGTCTAGCCATACTAGGTTACTAAGCACCAACTCGGCCACTATGCCGCTGTATATAGGGTCAAGCTAACCCGGCCACCTTGGCCACTCTATTTTTCTTTATTCTTTAAATTCTGGTGCTTTAGTTCAAGTTAACCCTCATAAATTCTTATCCAACGGGCCCCAGCCCGGTAGTCCTGCTACCATAAGATAAGATTTCTAAGGTTGCCGATAACACCCGCAAGTGCTACCCCGCCCAACGGGGAACTTGTCCTACGGGTCACTGCCCAGGAGAGGGACACTGCCCATGGCTCCGACAAGGCTACTTTTTACCCCCGAAGGTACGCTCGTTTTATCTTTATATTTTCTTTCTTTTCTTTTCTTTTTCTTTCTCTTTTTGCTTTAGTTCTTAGCCTCTTTGCCTTTGAACACTTGCTTTCCTTTCTTATTCGAGCTTATAGCTCCCTTTTTGCCATTGGCAAATCTCTTTCTCTTTCCCTTGAGCATTTTGCTCCTTGCTTTCACTTTAAGCCTTTCGAAAGTACCTCATCCGACGGGTCACTGCCCAGGGAGTCCTGCTCCACATGACGAGTCTCAAATTCGAAGGCGTCTGTTACATTCTCTTTCTGTTCCCTTTTATCTTAAGCAATTTGCTTGTCTTGGTTATTAAGCCTCTTTTAGCTTACTTTTAAACTTTGCCTTTTGCATTAATTACCTCTTATCCTAGGTCTCGCCATAAGGATAACCAGAGGGTCTCTTGGACTCTTATCATTCCCTTTCATTTATTTAACTCAGATTGAAGTTAAAGTTGCTGTCCATTTGCCCAGGCACCCTATGACCCACTCTAGGGTTGTATTATTTAGCTTTTTGACTTTGTGATTACACAAACTTTTCCTTAGAGTTTGACTCTAAGTTGATCACTTTGCTATCAGTTTAATTCATTAAACTTTGTGGCCACATACTCTTTTCTTTGCCGAACCTGGAGTTACATTATCTCTATTTACCTGTTGCACCTTGCATTTAGAGTTAACTTAACTCTAATCCATTTTCTGTGAGTATAAACTCTACTAGTTCACCTTAGGTTCTCTTACCTAAGTTTCATATCACGTTTAACCTAGAGTTCCTTGACTCTATGTTGACTAGTCTATTCTCAACTCACTAACTTACCTTAGGTTTCCTTTACCTAAGTCTTATATCATGCTCATCCTAGAGTCCTTGACTCTATGTTGATCACTCTATCCAAAGCCTTAGGTTATCTCCTAAGATAATGCCACTCATTCAATCCTAGGATAAACTTCTAAGTTTGATCCACTCATTAACCCTGAGTCTAAGTTTTCTCCTAGTCTTACTACCAACATGTCCTTTTCCTTATGCTTTCACATGATTCCTAGGGCCATACCCTAACATGATCACAATCATGAAATAATAAATCCCTTCTTATGCATGCGATTATTTCCATCTCAATCATGAATAATATTCATCGTCTATGTAGATAAATCAAAATTTCATTTCCCTCTATATTCATTTAAACATGTAAATACATCATCTATTTTCCTTTCTCCATCATTCATAATCACAATTAAAATTACACTACACTAGCATGCTTACTATAATGCTTCAAAATCAAAAGCAGAGGAAAAAGTGGAGAGGTCACCCATTTTCGGTAAAATCCCCCACCTCGATGTTTTCTCCTGTTCTTGAAAGAGACGAATTTCGCTCTTTTGATCTCCGAGGTTTTCCCTAAATCGTAAGGAAAGAAAATCGTGAAGCAATCGCTTACATAATTCACTAATTTCAATAAAACGATAAAACTTAGCCTCTTTGACAACTAAAAGGGAAAAATCTCTATTTGATCACTTTCTCACAAAAAGGCTATTTTTGGATTGGCTCACAAAAATGGGAGAAGAACAATCCCCCCTTGATATGTTGCCAAAGAGAAACTTGCTCTCTTTGACCATGGGCCAAGATGCTCCCAAAAATTTGAGAAAAGCTCAATTTGAGCAATTCCCCAATTTTTTAGAACATAGACGGTAAACCTCTTAATTGAGTCTCCTCTCGAATCGATTTGTAGGGCATATGGGAGAAAATCCCATTCTTGCCACGCTTGCTAAAGAGAAATTTTTGATCTCTTTAATATAGGGCAAAATGTCCAAAATTTGGGTGAAAAACTCAATTTGAGAAATTCTCCATAAATCGGCGACATTGCTCACTTAAGAAGAAAAGAAGGAAATCTCTTCTTCTTCTTTTCCTTTCTTTCTTTTTCTTCTCTCTTTTTTTTTTTTATGGTTAAATTTCCTGCTGCCTCTGCGGGCAGCTGCTGCTACCTTGTGCAGCAGCAGCAGGGCCAGCAGCTGCCCCCAAGGCAGCTGCTCAAGCAGCTGCCAGGGCAGCTGCTCAAGCAGCTGCCAGGGCAGCTGCGCATTGTAGCTGCGCAAGCAGCTGCCAAGGCAGCTGCTCAAGCTGCCAGCGCAAGTGGCTGGTGCTTGGCTGCAGCAGCAGCCAAGCAGCAGCATGTTAGGCTGCCAACAGCAGCAGCCGCAGCTGCAGCAATGCTTGCTGTTGCTGGCAGCAGCTAGGCTGCAGCCTCCCATGTGAATAGAAGGGGAAAAACACAAGGGAAAGAGAGAAAAATACCTTCCTTCACACCAAGAGGGAGAGAGAGAGAGAAAGAGAGAGTAAAATACCTTCTTTCTTCTTTCCTTCTTCTTTCTTTCCTTCTTTCTTCTTTCCTTCTTCTTTCTTTCCTTCTTTCTTTCTTCCTTCTTCCTTCTCCTTTCCTTTTTCTTTCTCTCTTTCGTTTCCTGCTCCAACAGTGAGAGGGAGAGAGAGAGAGAGAGTGAATTTTCAAAAAGAGGGAGAGAGAGAGGGCATTTAATTTACCTGCAGGTGGTGGTTGGAGGGGAAGTGTGCAATTACACTTTTGCCCCAAACTTATAATGAATACCCCAAATTGCCCTCATTCCCTGCAGTTTTGCCCCTGCAGAGAGCAATTTCGGGTACCCTTCTTCCTCCGCGTTTTACCGTCAACTAGAAAATCGAAATCGAAATTTTTCTTCTCCCCTTTATTGTACAAATTTTTCTTAGACTTTCGATGATTTCTTTTAAATTTTTGGGCTACTCTAAGCCCTCGAAAGAGAGTCCCGAAAAAGCTTCGTGATAAACTGCATTAGCAACAACTGCAGTTTCAGAATTCTTGAAGCATTTTTCTTCGCTTTGTTCTCCTATTTTTCTTCAATCGCTCACCTCGGCACTTCACCCCTTTTAATCAGCAAACGTTTCTGAGACACCCCACGATTTCTTTTAAATTTTTGGGCTTCTCTAAGCCCTCGAAAGAGAGCCCCGAAAAAGCTTCGCGATCAACTGCACTGTTAAAAACTACAGTTTCAGAATTCTCGAAGCATTTTTCTTCTCTTCGTTCTCCTATTTTCCTCCAATTGCTCACCTCGGCATTTCACCCCTTTTAATCAGGAAAATTTTCTGAGACACCCCACGATTTCTTTTAAATTTTTGGGCTTCTCTAAGCCCTCGAAAGAGAGCCCCGAAAAAGCTTCGCGATCACAGAATTCAGAATCTCTGAATTTTTGCTAAGTCCTCGGGGTTCAAGTCACTTCTCGACCCGATGCCCTTCGCGTCAGTCCGAAATGCACCGAACTCGACTGTAATCATATTTAAAACATGTTACAAGTCTTCTCGCTGAATTTCGCCATTTTGCGAATTCGGCGTACGTGGGCTTAATTTTTACAAACTTGAAGATCCGATTTCCAACTACAACTCACTTTTCGACTCAACGGCTTTTTCGTCGATTCGAAATTCTTCCAACCCACTTGTAATTACATTTGAAATGTGTTACAAGTATTTTTGCTGAGTTTCGCCACTTTCCAGAAATCGGCGAACTTAAGTTTTAGAATTTGAAACTTCAAATTCTCAACTTACAACTCACTTTTCGACTCAACGGCCTCTGCGTTGATTCGAAATGCTTACAACTCACTTGTAATTACATTTGAAATATGTTACAAGTATTTTTGCTGAGTTTGGCCATTTCTGGGTCACCAAAAGCCTCGCTGTATCAAAAATCGCTGGCGGACCCCGTTCTCGCAATCCGGGTGTCCGATCAACGCGAAATTTTTACTGTGGCCTTAAAACAACACTACGGAGCTCCCAGAATTTTCTCAGAATTTTCTGACTCTGTGAATTTTCTGCTCAAAATCTGGGCCCCCTTTTTCAATTAAAATTCTAAATCCCTCATTTTTAATCCGATTTCGGCCCAATTCGCTTCCACATCATCCACACTTCTCTAACTTTCATAAAAATAGTATTTCATACCATTTTTATTTAGATTTATTATATGTGCCGAAAATCCGGTACATTACATTCTACCCCACTTAAAATAGTTTCGTCCTCGAAACTTAAGTCACACTGCGACTCAAATCTGATCGAGAGGGGGGGAATCTTACCCCCAATGTTGGGCCTACTATACATCGTTACTAGGCATCATACTGCCACGAATGACCCAGTCTTTATCTGCGAAAATTTTCCACTTTAATTCCGCCATCATTCTTTCACAACGAGGTTGCATCTGCAACCAATTACCCTTACCGTATTTTTTTCCGGTCGCTCCGCTGCCTAATGTGGAGGGCAAGGCCAATCCACAAGTCCTCAGCTATCACACACGCTGCTAGTGCTCTAAGTCCACGGGTTATCAGCTAACCCGATATATCGGACTACTAATAGGTTCACAAACCACGGTCCAACAGGGGCCTATAGCCCAAAACTAGTCCAACACTGTACAACGGCTCTCGCTAGCCCACAGACCCAATCGTCAAACGGGTAGATCCACACTTAGGATCACTACACCAACACTCCTACTAGGAGCTACAATACCTCAATCATCACCAGCACTACGGCCTGATCACATCACACACTCTCAGTGTACTAACAGCCTCAAGGCTCACACGTGGCATTTCACGTTCCCGGGTCATCGCTCGGACTACCGCCCCGACCAAATCTCTATCATGCCCCGCCCTCAGGTCTCGGGCCGCTGTCTCTCATAGCCGACTGCGCCTGCCCACTGGGCTACAGGCCCACAGTCCACAAACATGGTCCAGGCACGGATCGTCCCCAAGCGAACCCGCTAATCGTCGCCACGCGACCACTACGCTCCACTGAGCAAAAACCCACTAACTAGTCGTCAATCCACGACTCAAACTCTCTATCAACTCTGGCCATACTGGGCAAAGGCTAATACGCCACCTAATCAGCTCTCTTTGGCTAAACGATACTTGTGCTCCATAAGCACCCAAACAGTTGGGCATCCGACGACTCTACGCTAACTCGTAAAAATCCAGTGTTAAGCGACTTACTTCAGCACATCTACGGCGCTTGTGCAACTCTCCCAACTGAGTCGAGGCACCACAATAACTGTTCACCAACTCTGGTGATTAACACGCAAATCCTGCGGTGGCAATCCTTGCTATTACACCGATCCATCAGAACGGCGCCACAAAACTCTCGCTCTTTCGAGAGGTTCTCGCATCCTGAGGCCTACTCTAGGCCTTACCAACTCCACTATGCGGCAAACACAGCCACAGTTGTCACGCCACACGGTTACTACCGTCATTAGGGGCAAATTCCCGCCGCCTGTCCCGTAAATCTTTCTTGCCCTAATCCTTAGGACATAGCAACTTGGCTCTCGCGACATAGCGATCACCATTTACCTCGTGAGTCGGTCTCTCACTGGACCTTACTAACCATACTTTGCCAGCAACCTAGCTGACACAAGCGTAAAACACCTTATGCTGAAGGTGTAGGGTGCGCCGACAAAAGTTCGGCGGCCACTGCCACTCTCTCTACTGTCGCCCCTAAACGCGGCGACGCCGTATACTCATGCGTCATCTATACAGCCTCAGCTTGCTGCCCTATCAGCCACTGGAGCCTATCGATCTGCTCCGACTGTCACATTGACGCCACCCATAGGCGTCAGAGGTTGCCTCCCTGCCGGCGGAAAATTTCCGCCTATCGGCAAGAAGATTCCTCATGTTACTGGACCACACCAATAAGTGTGGTCACCAGCTATCGCAACTCGTGTACCTCGTTTGACCCCGAGCCCTCTCGTGACTCGAGTCAAAACAGGTGCGTTTCCCTATGTGGTGTCATCGCCAATGTGCACACCACAACGAAACAACTAGCCCAAACGTAGCCATTTGAGCAACGCGCAGTCTACATACCGACGAAAAGGCTCGTGGACTCAATCATGCGAAAGTATAAGAGGGTACTTCTTTTCATCTCCAACATTACGTTGTCGGCCGCCAACGTAATATCTGAAGAATGAAAGCTTGTCGCCCTCGATCAGTCCCAACATCCTTTTTGGGAACAACAATAATCAATCGAATACTTTCGCCCACTAATCAACACGCTCTCTCGTACTAATCCCTAGGGTCTCCCTAAGGCTCACTAACCACCTAGGACTATTCCTAGTCTCTGATACCACTCTAATCTGTCACGCCCCGAGTCCGCCAATTTGTACGGTTCGGGCACGCCAACAGACCCGCCAATCGGATAAGACCTTTTTCTACCCGAAAGGAACGGTAACATCCATAATAACACAACAAGTGTAGAATACCGGGATTTCGGATAGCGCACCGACCTCGTAGGATGGCGTGACGCGGAGAAACGCCTCGAGCATGTCCCATATGTGACTTCAGATGAGTTCGAGATGATTCGGGTCAACGCGGAAGCCCCAGCTTGATTCGGAGTTTTTCGGGCTTTGTCCGCCGTTAGAGGACTGGTCTCAGGGAAGCATCGACTCCACAGTGGAGTGCAGGAAATTTGGAAATACTTGGAACAGGTATATTTTCAGATTGCAGCGGAGTTCGGGAGGTTCCGGACTGACGCGGAAGACCCGAGGGCAAAAAGTGAGTTGGAGCTGGCAGTTTTGGAGCCGGTTTTTTTGTTTGAGCACACCGACTCCACGGTTAAGCTTTTTGAGGAGAAAAAGCTTTGAGCATGTGTATTTTCAGATTACAGCGGGGTTCGGGAGGTTTCAGACCCGTGCGGAGGCCCCGGGGGCAAAAAGTGAGTTGGTGGGGCTTAAAATAGATTAATTAATTATTATTTTTTTTATTGGTAATTTAACATGTGATGAAATTAGAGAAGAATGAAGTTATGTAAGGGATTTTAGAGGTGGTTTGAGTATGCATTTAAATTAGTGGATCAAGATATTTTATTGGTGCATTTAATGCAGCCAACCACCCACTTAATTGGCCTCCTTAATTAGCACATGCCACGTCATCGCCTCTTTTATCTTGTGAAACAGAGGAATAGGGGAGCAAACAGTGGAATGAAAATAGGAGAGAAAAGAAGAGAGAGAAGAAGAAGAAGTAACTATGGAAAATAGGGCTTTTGGTTGAGCTTTGATGGTGGAGCTTCCTGCTATCGGCGTGGAGCTAGCGGAGCGTGCACGCGACGAGCTTCTGACAATGGTATGTGCCGTCTTTGGTTGAAGCTTGGTTTTGGCTTGTTGGTTGTTTGGGTTTTTTTTGTTGGACTTGCTGTCCATGGGTTGCTGCCAGGAGAGGAGGGAGTTGAGCCATGGACTGTTGTCCATGGTTGCCCGGCAGCAAGCACCGCAGGCGGGGGGGGAGCCCGCTGCGAGCAGGCGGCCGCGCTGCGCACAGCGCGCGGCGGCAGCGCGCTGCGCACAGCTCGCAGCAGGCCGCGCGGCGGGCCCAGGCGCCGCGCGGCGGGCCCGGGCAGCGCAGCGGCTGCTTTAGCAGCACAGCGGCAGCGGTGACAGAGCCGCGCGCAGCGACGCGAGCGGAGTCGTTTCTCGTGTGGGCGAGCGACGTTTTCCACTGCCGGTGGACCGCGCGCACGCACGCCGAGGCTCGTGGCTGCCCGGGCATCGTGAAAACTTTGCGTGGACTGTTTTGACGCGGGGTTTTTCCCTTTGCTCTCACAGGTCGCCTTCCGTTGGGGCGAAATTCGGCGAGGTGCAGATGGTGATGGTAGTGCAGCTGATGGTTATGTTTTTAAAAGATGAGGATGTTGATGATTAAAATGATGATGATGAGGTTTATGATGAGGCTAGTGTTTGTGTGTGGATTCAATTTTAGTTTTTGAAGGTAAGCTTTTATTTTTATAAGCATGCAGAGGTTATGTTGGACTGGTATGTTTTGGATGTAGCATGTAATTGTGAATTAAGGGTTTATGTATATGTGATTTTAATTATTGGCATGCTTGGAGCTTTAAGAGGATTGTGGAGCTATTGTGTAATGGTGTTTATGTAAGCATGCAGTTGATGCTGTGAGATGTTAATGTGTGGGAGTGGACCTGCTGGGTGCTAATGGATTTATGTAATTGGAGCTTGTGTGTGTGAAATGGGAGCAAGAATTTAATTTGTGCTGAAGCTTCATGTGTATGTGTTTTTGGTAATGCTTAGTATTTAAGTGGTGTTGAGGAGCTTGTGTGCATGTGCTGCTTGTTGGCAGATGATGAGCAAGGAGAGTGCTATGGATTTGGGTTGTATGTGAGAAGTGTATGCATATTTATAGTAGTGTTTACTTGAACATGTTGATTGAATATATGGAAGGACTTGGGATTAATTAATTTGGGTTTAAGTGGTTATGTATTTTTAGTCTGCTGGAAGCTTAAGAGTTGTGTTGTGGAAATCTTTTTGGGCTGAAGTTTTGGTGTGATCTGTGTGTGGGCCGTGTGTTGTATGTGTGTGCTGTGGATGTGTGGAGTGAGCTGTTGCGCGCCGAAATTTTGTGTGGACTCGAGGAAATTTATTGGAGCTTCCGAGGTTTTTCCGGGATTTGCGGCACGATTTTTGAGATTTCGTCAGTTCGAGGTTCCGGCACTACACCGACTTCAGCAATTGCCTACGGAAAGCGTTCCAGGTGGGTTGGAATTTCTTCGAGATTTATGGAATGCCCTCTAATGCTCCTGTAAGCATATTGATCATGTTAGCTTAATTATTGTATATTGATAAATCTGATAGTTGCCTGGAATTTTCTATAAACTTCATTGGAACTCCGGATCATTTTTAGCATACTTCTGATACTATATGACACTAGATTTCACGTTTTGTTGGCATCATATTTGTACCTGGATCGCTTTAAAAATCGAGAAAGTCCGTTTTAAGGAAAATCAGCATTTTCAAAGTGGTTTTAAAATTATGAGTTCACCAGGGGTATGACATAGGTCCAGGTGGCCCGTTATGCTTGTATACTCGTGCCGGGGGGCCGAGTGGATTTGTAGAGATTTGTGAGATGAGTTTCTAGTGTCATGTGAGTGTGAGCTTTTTGTTGGGATCGATGAGGTTTTCTAGATTATGGGTCGTACATATCAGATCTAGTCGGGGGGGTGGTTCTCCGACATAGCTGTGAGAGTGTTGGGCACTTCCTGATCGAGTCGTGGTGGGTTTTCCCGACTGAGTTGTGTCGTTTGAGCGTTTGAGTTTCCGATCTATTTGATCGTGGATCATAGCCTGCTATTGAGATACTTGACAGAGATATTTGTTACTGAGATACGTTGCTCGTGAGGGTCGCTCCCCTCGAGCGCCGCTCCGGAGTAGGCTTTAGACCGTGTTGGGTTCCGGTCAGACCGTGTTGGGTTCCGGTCAGACCGTGTTGGGTTCCGGTCATTTGGACAGTGGAGATACTGAGTTCGGGAGATTGATGACAGAGCAGGCAGTACCGGTTTTTACTGGTGGATTGATTGGGTTATCTTTGGTCAGGTACTTTTATTGTTGCACTCATGCCTGGGGGCTGAGGGGTGTCTTATAGCTGTGTTAGACCAGTGCTAGTGTTGTTGGGAACCGTGCGGTTTGACGGTGGTCCCGGATCATTGAGAGTACTTTGACTATTGTGCGAGATGTGAGGAGCTTGAGTCCATTCCGTTCTGAGAGAGAGCGTGGATTTCGACTATAGCCTGCATGTGCCACTTTTCGATAGCGAGTTAGTCCGATTGGACACCCAATGTTGATATACTAGGGAGGCGCAGGCTTGACTGGACCCGATGTGGCAGTCAGCTCGATTGGGTCGATTGAGCACCTCGTGTGCGAGTGGTGTATGCATAGTATGTTCTTAGATGAGTTTTCTTTTGAGCATGGTACTTGAGGCATATTAGCAGTAGCGTGTGTATGCATTTCATGTTATTGGTAGAGTTTCTTGAGCTTTATGATTAAGACAAGTTAGCTGTAGTTTTCTTTCAGCTTACCCATTATCTATCTATCTGCATACCTATCTGTTTTGCCTCCAGTAGACTTAGTGGGCATACCGTGGATATTGGTGACGGTACCCACTGGGATCTACCTTCTGCTGTAGATCTCACACCCGCTGCGGTGACAGGTGTACCGAGGTTGCCGTTCCGGCTTAGCTCGCGCGGAGACAGCTGATCGAGGTGAGGACGTGGCCGACTAGTTCCTTACCAGCATTGAGAGTCCGAGGTAGATGCACCCGGTATTTTTATGTTTCCACTTTTATACTGGACATTCTGAGAGATCTGGGAGGATTTTTTTCTATATTGTTTTATAGCTGGGAGACTTTGTATCGAGGTTTTAATTATATCAGATGTTCAGTGGATTTCTGTAGCTATTAGTTTATTTTTAGCTCTGATACATGTTTAGCTATAGATCTTTTGCAGGGTAGACGCTTCATCTGTGCGGCAGTTTCCGCACAGACGGCGGATCTGTTGGCGAGCCCGGGTCGTAGTTCGACCCCGGGGCGTGACAACAAGTGTATGCGGAAGCTCAATATCAGAGTACTAAAAATCACTACAAATTTAAAACTTTCATTCAATAACAAATAGTTAATGCGGAAATGAAAGCATACAAGAGTGAACCATAAATTAAATTTATTACACTTTACATTTCTGAACTTGCAAATAAAATTATTACAATTCCTTTACATAAATTTCCTCACCATACAAGGTTCACTCAAGAAATATATAAAAAGGGGTACCTCTGCTAGACCCTCTAGGTCTCTATGCTACTGGGCTCTTGCCCCTGTCGTATGCCTCGCCGTCTGCATCTGAACCGTCTCGACCGCTGTATCAATACCTGAACCTGTGGGGGGGAGGTCACCCAAGGGGTGTGAGAACTCCGACAGAGTTCCCAGTGGGTTCAACCACAGAGAAAAAGTGTCCTACACCACTTGGTCCAATGGAAGCAATAACAATAGTATGCTAGGAAATCTAAAATCCTCAATATCAAAATGCGGCTAAGCTATATATATATATCACTATCTGTATACTCATCGATCCAGCACTACTCTGTCTAGCCATACTAGGTTACTAAGCACCAACTCGGCCACTATGCCGCTGTATATAGGGTCAAGCTAACCCGGCCACCTTGGCCACTCTATTTTTCTTTATTCTTTAAATTCTGGTGCTTTAGTTCAAGTTAACCCTCAGAAATTCTTATCCAACGGGCCCCAGCCCGGTAGTCCTGCTACCATAAGATAAGATTTCTACGGTTGCCGATAACACCCGCAAGTGCTACCCCGCCCAACGGGGAACTTGTCCTACGGGTCACTGCCCGGGAGAGGGACACTGCCCATGGCTCCGACAAGGCTACTTTTTACCCCCGAAGGTACGCTCGTTTTATCTTTATATTTTCTTTCTTTTCTTTTCTTTTTCTTTCTCTTTTTGCTTTAGTTCTTAGCCTCTTTGCCTTTGAACACTTGCTTTCCTTTCTTATTCGAGCTTATAGCTCCCTTTTTGCCACTGGCAAATCTCTTTCTCTTTCCCTTGAGCATTTAGCTCCTTGCTTTCGCTTTAAGCCTTTCGAAAGTACCTTATCCGATGGGTCACTGCCCAGGGAGTCCTGCTCCACATGACGAGTCTCAAATTCGAAGGCGTCTGTTACATTCTCTTTCTGTTCCCTTTTATCTTAAGCAATTTGCTTGTCTTGGTTATTAAGCCTCTTTTAGCTTACTTTTAAACTTTGCCTTTTGCATTAATTACCTCTTATCCTAGGTCTCGACATAAGGATAACCAGAGGGTCTCTTGGACTCTTATCATTCCCTTTCATTTATTTAACTCAGATTGAAGTTAAAGTTGCTGTCCATTTGCCCAGGCACCCTATGACCCACTCTAGGGTTGTATTATTTAGCTTTTTGACTTTGTGATTACACAAACTTTTCCTTAGAGTTTGACTCTAAGTTGATCACTTTGCTATCAGTTTAATTCATTAAACTTTGTGGCCACATACTCTTTTCTTTGCCGAACCTGGAGTTACATTATCTCTATTTACCTGTTGCACCTTGCATTTAGAGTTAACTTAACTCTAATCCATTTTCTGTGAGTATAAACTCTACTAGTTCACCTTAGGTTCTCTTACCTAAGTTTCATATCACGTTTAACCTAGAGTTCCTTGACTCTATGTTGACTAGTCTATTCTCAACTCACTAACTTACCTTAGGTTTCCTTTACCTAAGTCTTATATCATGCTCATCCTAGAGTCCTTGACTCTATGTTGATCACTCTATCCAAAGCCTTAGGTTATCTCCTAAGATAATGCCACTCATTCAATCCTAGGATAAACTTCTAAGTTTGATCCACTCATTAACCCTGAGTCTAAGTTTTCTCCTAGTCTTACTACCAACATGTCCTTTTCCTTATGCTTTCACATGATTCCTAGGGCTATACCCTAACATGATCACAATCATGAAATAATAAATCCCTTCTTATGCATGCGATTATTTCCATCTCAATCATGAATAATATTCATCGTCTATGTAGATAAATCAAAATTTCATTTCCCTCTATATTCATTTAAACATGTAAATACCTCATCTATTTTCCTTTTTCCATCATTCATAATCACAATTAAAATTACACTACACTAGCATGCTTACTATAATGCTTCAAAATCAAAAGCAGAGGAAAAAGTGGAGAGGTCACCCATTTTCGGTAAAATCCCCCACCTCGATGTTTTCTCCTGTTCTTGAAAGAGACGAATTTCGCTCTTTTGATCTCCGAGGTTTTCCCTAAATCGTAAGGAAAGAAAATCGTGAAGCAATCGCTTACATAATTCACTAATTTCAATAAAACGATAAAACTTAGCCTCTTTGACAACTAAAAGGGAAAAATCTCTATTTGATCACTTTCTCACAAAAAGGCTATTTTTGGATTGGCTCACAAAAATGGGAGAAGAACAATCCCCCCTTGATATGTTGCCAAAGAGAAACTTGCTCTCTTTGACCATGGGCCAAAATGCTCCCAAAAATTTGAGAAAAGCTCAATTTGAGCAATTCCCCAATTTTTTAGAACATAGACGGTAAACCTCTTAATTGAGTCTCCTCTCGAATCGATTTGTAGGGCATATGGGAGAAAATCCCATTCTTCCCACGCTTGCTAAAGAGAAATTTTTGATCTCTTTAATATAGGGCAAAATGTCCAAAATTTGGGTGAAAAACTCAATTTGAGAAATTCTCCATAAATCGGCGACATTGCTCGCTTAAGAAGAAAAGAAGGAAATCTCTTCTTCTTCTTTTCCTTTCTTTCTTTTTCTTCTCTCTTTTTTTTTTTATGGTTAAATTTCCTGCTGCCTCTGCGGGCAGCTACTGCTACCTTGTGCAGCAGCAGCAGGGCCAGCAGCTGCCCCCAAGGCAGCTGCTCAAGCAGCTGCCAGGGCAGCTGCGCAATGTAGCTGCGCAAGCAGCTGCCAAGGCAGCTGCTCAAGCTGCCAGCGCAAGTGGCTGCTGCTTGGCTGCAGCAGCAGCCAAGCAGCAGCATGTTAGGCTGCCAGCAGCAGCAGCCGCAGCTGCAGCAATGCTTGCTGCTGCTGGCAGCAGCTAGGCTGCAGCCTCCCATGTGAATAGAAGGGGAAAAACACAAGGGAAAGAGAGAAAAATACCTTCCTTCACACCAAGAGGGAGAGAGAGAGAGAAAGAGAGAGTAAAATACCTTCTTTCTTCTTTCCTTCTTCTTTCTTTCCTTCTTTCTTCTTTCCTTCTTCTTTCTTTCCTTCTTTCTTTCTTCCTTCTTCCTTCTCCTTTCCTTTTTCTTTCTCTCTTTCGTTTCCTGCTCCAACAGTGAGAGGGAGAGAGAGAGAGAGAGAGTGAATTTTCAAAAAGAGGGATAGAGAGAGGGCATTTAATTTACCTGCAGGTGGTGGTTGGAGGGGAAGTGTGCAGTTACACTTTTGCCCCAAACTTATAATGAATACCCCAAATTGCCCTCATTCCCTGCAGTTTTGCCCCTGCAGAAAGCAATTTCGGGACCCTTCTTCCTCCGCGTTTTACCGTCAACTGGAAAATCGAAATCGAAATTTTTCTTCTCCCCTTTATTGTACAAATTTTTCTTATACTTTTGATGATTTGTTTTAAATTTTTGGGCTAATCTAAGCCCTCGAAAGAGAGTCCAGAAAAAGCTTCGTGATAAACTGCATTAGCAACAACTGCAGTTTCAGAATTCTTGAAGCATTTTTCTTCGCTTTGTTCTCCTATTTTTCTTCAATCGCTCACCTCGGCACTTCACCCCTTTTAATCAGCAAACGTTTCTGAGACACCACACGATTTCTTTTAAATTTTTGGGCTTCTCTAAGCCCTCGAAAGAGAGCCCCGAAAAAGCTTCGCGATCAACTGCACTGTTAAAAACTACAGTTTCAGAATTCTCGAAGCATTTTTCTTCTCTTCGTTCTCCTATTTTCCTCCAATTGCTCACCCCGGCATTTCACCCCTTTTAATCAGGAAAATTTTCTGAGGTACCCCACGATTTCTTTTAAATTTTTGGGCTTCTCTAAGCCCTCGAAAGAGAGCCCCGAAAAAGCTTGGCGATCACAGAATTCAGAATCTCTGAATTTTCGCTAAGTCCTCGGGGTTCAAGTCACTTTTCGACCCGATGCCCTTCGCGTCGGTCCGAAACGCACCGAACTCGACTGTAATCATATTTAAAACATGTTACAAGTCTTCTCGCTGAATTTCGCCATTTTGCGAATTCCGCGAACGTGGGCTTAATTTTTACAAACTTGAAGCTCCGATTTCCAACTACAACTCACTTTTCGACTCAACGGCTTTTTCGTCGATTCGAAATGCTTCCAACCCACTTGTAATTACATTTGAAATGTGTTACAAGCATTTTTGCTGAGTTTCGCCACTTTCCAGAAATCGGCGAACTTAAGCTTTAGAATTTGAAACTTCAAATTCTCAACTTACAACTCACTTTTTGACTCAACGGCCTTTGCATTGATTCGAAATGCTTACAACTCACTTGTAATTACATTTGAAATATGTTACAAGTATTTTTGCTGAGTTTGGCCATTTCTGGGTCACCAAAAGCCTCGCTGTATCAAAAATCGCTGGCCGACCCCGTTCTTGCAATCCGGGTGTCCGATCAACGCGAAATTTTTACTGTGGCCTTAAAACAATACTACGGAGCTCCCAGAATTTTCTCAGAATTTTCTGACTCTGTGAATTTTCTGCTCAAAATCTGGGCCCCCTTTTTCAATTAAAATTCTAAATCCCTCATTTTTAATCCGATTTCGGCCCAATTCGCTTCCACATCATCCACACTTCTCTAACTTTCATAAAAATAGTATTTCATACCATTTTTATTTAGATTTATTATATGTGCCGAAAATCCGGTACATTACATTCTACCTGTAACACCCCCGGAATTTGGATTAGTCCTCTATATAAATGATATAATAGGACTAAATCTCTAACCCAGCTATAGCATTTTGGATGGTAGCAAGATCCAAGAGGAACATGAGAGTTAAGCGTGCTAGAGCTAGAGTAGTTCTAGGATGGGTGACCCCCTGGGAAGTGGGGCGTCACAGTTGGTATCAGAGCCATTCACCAGCCGGAAATGTGAGATGAGTCTCGGCTGAGCCAGGGTTATATAGCGGGTAGAGCGAGGCCGGGTTGTTGTACCCGCGTGAGTTTGAGATGTTCTTTCGTGACTTGTTGTTGCATTTGTCCCTCTGGCTGTGCTTTTGTTGGCAGCCATGGACGCCCTACGTAAGTCCGCTCCTCCGGGACGTAACGGCAGTAGGTTGGCGCAGGTTTAACTGGACCCGATGTGGCAGTCAGTTTTGATTGGGTGATCAGGGAGGAGAGTTAGTTGTGGCTTTATGTTCTTTCTGTTCCACTGTTGAGCATCTAGATAGAGGCATAGTAGCTGTAGAGTTACTTTCCCCAGCTTTCCTTACAGCACTGCATATGTTACTTTATGCCTCTGGTAGACTTAGTGGGCAGACCGTCGGGCTTGTTGGCGGCACCCACTGAGAACTACTGTGGGATGTAGTTCTCACACCCGTCGTGGTGTTTTCTCCCCAGGGACTTCTGCTCCGGTTCCTGCAGCTCCTGTTGCTGATCCAGCTCCTTCTGACCGAGGTAAGGGAGTCGCGAGATAGATCCCCTCCTGTCATTTTCAGTGTGTGAGTAGATGTACCCCTGTACTATTTTGGTGTGTGTTATGTCGAGTGACTTTTGTAGTGAGGTTTTGAGTTGTACCTTCCTTTCCTACTTTTCTGAGAGACTCCTGTATTCTGGTGAGGTTGGTCTGTATTTTTGTGAGATGTAGTTTTATTTTATGTATATTATTCCAGCTTTTCTCTTTCAGCTCTGATACCACTCTAATCTGTCACGCCCCGGGGCGATACTGCGCCCCGGCTCGCCAACAGATCCGCCGCCCATACGGGAAGCCCCGTATAGGCGTAGCGACTAACCTGCAAGGAAACATCTACACTAGAAGAGATGAGTCTCGGCTGAGCCAGGGTTATATAGCGGGTAGAGCGAGGCTCCCTGGCTAATGACCGTTGTGAGTGGAGTGCAGCTCCTCACAAGGTCGGCTAAGGCTAGCGAGACGAGTCTCACATCGCCTGGTGCTTGTGAGTGTCCTTGAGCCTGACGTGGACGTCAGGGCTTAAAGGGGGGAAGAATGTAACACCCCCGGAATTTGGATTAGTCCTCTATATAAATGATATAATAGGACTAAATCACTAACCCAGCTATAGCATTTTGGATGGTAGCAAGATCCAAGAGGAACATGAGAGTTAAGCGTGCTAGAGCTAGAGTAGTTCTAGGATGGGTGACCCCCTGGGAAGTGGGGCGTCACACTACCCCCCTTAAAATAGTTTCGTCCTCGAAACTTAAGTCACACTGCGACTCAAATCTGATCGAGAGGGGGGGAATCTTACCCCCAATGTTGGGCCTACTATACATCGTTACTAGGCATCATACTGCCACGAATGACCCAGTCTTTATCTGCGAAAATTTTCCACTTTAATTCCGCCATCATTCTTTCACAACGAGGTTGCATCTGCAACCAATTACCCTTACCGTATTTTTTTTCGGTCGCTCCGCTGCCTAATGTGGAGGGCAAGGCCAATCCACAAGTCCTCAGCTATCACGCACGCTGCTAGTGCTCTAAGTCCACGGGTTATCAGCTAACCCGATATATCGGACTACTAATAGGTTCACAAACCACGGTCCAACAGGGGCCTATAGCCCAAAACTAGTCCAACACTGTACAACGGCTCTCGCTAGCCCACAGACCCAATCGTCAAACGGGTAGATCCACACTTAGGATCACTACACCAACACTCCTACTAGGAGCTACAATACCTCAATCATCACCAGCACTACGGCCTGATCACATCACACACTCTCAGTGTACTAACAGCCTAAAGGCTCACACGTGGCATTTCACGTTCCCGGGTCATCGCTCGGACTACCGCCCCGACCAAATCTCTATCATGCCCCGCCCTCAGGTCTCGGGCCGCTGTCTCTCATAGCCGACTGCGCCTGCCCACTGGGCTACAGGCCCACAGTCCACAAACATTGTCCAGGCACGGATCGTCCCCAAGCGAACCCGCTAATCGTCGCCACGCGACCACTACGCTCCACTGAGCAAAAACCCACTAACTAGTCGTCAATCCACAACTCAAACTCTCTATCAACTCTGGCCATACTGGGCAAAGGCTAATACGCCACCTAATCAGCTCTCTTTGGCTAAACGATACTTGTGCTCCATAAGCACCCAAACAGTTGGGCATCCGACGACTCTACGCTAACTCGTAAAAATCCAGTGTTAAGCGACTTACTTCAGCACATCTACGGCGCTTGTGCAACTCTCCCAACTGAGTCGAGGCACCACAATAACTGTTCACCAACTCTGGTGATTAACACGCAAATCCTGCGGTGGCAATCCTTGCTATTACACCGATCCATCAGAACGGCGCCACAAAACTCTCGCTCTTTCGAGAGGTTCTCGCATCCTGAGGCCTACTCTAGGCCTTACCAACTCCACTATGCGGCAACACAGCCACAGTTGTCACGCCACACGGTTACTACCGTCATTAGGGGCAAATTCCCGCCGCCTGTCCCGTAAATCTTTCTTGCCCTAATCCTTAGGACATAGCAACTTGGCTCTCGCGACATAGCGATCACCATTTACCTCGTGAGTCGGTCTCTCACTGGACCTTACTAACCATACTTTGCCAGCAACCTAGCTGACACAAGCGTAAAACACCTTATGCTGAAGGTGTAGGGTGCGCCGACAAAAGTTCGGCGGCCACTGCCACTCTCTCTACTGTCGCCCCTAAACGCGGCGACGCCGTATACTCATGCGTCATCTATACAGCCTCAGCTTGCTGCCCTATCAGCCACTGGAGCCTATCGATCTGCTCCGACTGTCACATTGACGCCACCCATAGGCGTCAGAGGTTGCCTCCCTGCCGGCGGAAAATTTCCGCCTATCGGCAAGAAGATTCCTCATGTTACTGGACCACACCAATAAGTGTGGTCACCAGCTATCGCAACTCGTGTACCTCGTTTGACCCCGAGCCCTCTCGTGACTCGAGTCAAAACAGGTGCGTTTCCCTATGTGGTGTCATCGCCAATGTGCACACCACAACGAAACAACTAGCCCAAACGTAGCCATTTGAGCAACGCGCAGTCTACATACCGACGAAAAGGCTCGTGGACTCAATCATGCGAAAGTATAAGAGGGTACTTCTTTTCATCTCCAACATTACGTTGTCGGCCGCCAACGTAATATCTGAAGAATGAAAGCTTGTCGCCCTCGATCAGTCCCAACATCCTTTTTGGGAACAACAATAATCAATCGAATACTTTCGCCCACTAATCAACACGCTCTCTCGTACTAATCCCTAGGGTCTCCCTAAGGCTCACTAACCACCTAGGACTATTCCTAGTCTCTGATACCACTCTAATCTGTCACGCCCCGAGTCCGCCAATTTGTACGGTTCGGGCACGCCAACAGACCCGCCAATCGGGTAAGACCTTTTTCTACCCGAAAGGAACGGTAACATCCATAATAACACAACAAGTGTAGAATACCGGGATTTCGGATAGCGCACCGACCTCGTAGGATGGCGTGACGCGGAGAAACGCCTCGAGCATGTCCCATATGTGACTTCAGATGAGTTCGAGATGATTCGGGTCAACGCGGAAGCCCCAGCTTGATTCGGAGTTTTTCGGGCTTTGTCCGCCGTTAGAGGACTGGTCTCGGGGAAGCATCGACTCCACAGTGGAGTGCAGGAAATTTGGAAATACTTGGAACAGGTATATTTTCAGATTGCAGCGGAGTTTGGGAGGTTCCGGACTGACGCGGAAGACCCGAGGGCAAAAAGTGAGTTGGAGCTGGCAGTTTTGGAGCCGGTTTTTTTGTTTGAGCACACCGACTCCACGGTTAAGCTTTTTGAGGAGAAAAAGCTTTGAGCATGTGTATTTTCAGATTACAGCGGGGTTCGGGAGGTTTCAGACCCGTGCGGAGGCCCCGGAGGCAAAAAGTGAGTTGGTGGGGCTTAAAATAGATTAATTAATTATTATTTTTTTTATTGGTAATTTAACATGTGATGAAATTAGAGAAGAATGAAGTTATGTAAGGGATTTTAGAGGTGGTTTGAGTATGCATTTAAATTAGTGGATCAAGATATTTTATTGGTGCATTTAATGCAGCCAACCACCCACTTAATTGGCCTCCTTAATTAGCACATGCCACGTCATCGCCTCTTTTATCTTGTGAAATAGAGGAATAGGGGAGCAAACAGAGGAATGAAAATAGGAGAGAAAAGAAGAGAGAAGAAGAAGAAGAAACTATGGAAAATAGGGCTTTTGGTTGAGCTTTGATGGTGGAGCTTCCTGCTATCGGCGTGGAGCTAGCGGAGCGTGCACGCGACGAGCTTCTGACAATGGTATGTGCCATCTTTGGTTGAAGCTTGGTTTTGGCTTGTTGGTTGTTTGGGTTTTTTTTGTTGGACTTGCTGTCCATGGGTTGCTGCCAGGAGAGGAGGGAGTTGAGCCATGGACTGTTGTCCATGGTTGCCCGGCAGCAAGCACCGCAGGCGGGGGGGGGAGCCCGCTGCGAGCAGGCGGCCGCGCTGCGCATAGCGCGCGGCGGCAGCGCGCTGCGCACAGCTCGCAGCAGGCCGCGCGGCGGGCCCAGGCGCCGCGCGGCGGGCCCGGGCAGCGCAGCGGCTGCTTTAGCAGCACTGCGGCAGCGGTGACAGAGCCGCGCGCAGCGACGCGAGCGGAGTCGTTTCTCGTGTGGGCGAGCGACGTTTTCCACTGCCGGTGGACCGCGCGCACGCACGCCGAGGCTCGTGGCTGCCCGGGCATCGTGAAGACTTTGCGTGGACTGTTTTGACGCGGGGTTTTTCCCTTTGCTCTCACAGGTCGCCTTCCGTTGGGGCGAAATTCGGCGAGGTGCAGATGGTGATGGTAGTGCAGCTGATGGTTATGTTTTAAAAGATGAGGATGTTGATGATTAAAATGATGATGATGAGGTTTATGATGAGGCTAGTGTTTGTGTGTGGATTCAATTTTAGTTTGTGAAGGTAAGCTTTTATTTTTATAAGCATGCAGAGGTTATGTTGGACTGGTATGTTTTGGATGTAGCATGTAATTGTGAATTAAGGGTTTATGTATATGTGATTTTAATTATTGGCATGCTTGGAGCTTTAAGAGGATTGTGGAGCTATTGTGTAATGGTGTTTATGTAAGCATGCAGTTGATGCTGTGAGATGTTAATGTGTGGGAGTGGACCTGCTGGGTGCTAATGGATTTATGTAATTGGAGCTTGTGTGTATGAAATGGGAGCAAGAATTTAATTTGTGCTGAAGCTTCATGTGTATGTGTTTTTGGTAATGCTTAGTATTTAAGTGGTGTTGAGGAGCTTGTGTGCATGTGCTGCTTGTTGGCAGATGATGAGCAAGGAGAGTGCTATGGATTTGGGTTGTATGTGAGAAGTGTATGCATATTTATAGTAGTGTTTACTTGAACATGTTGATTGAATATATGGAAGGACTTGGGATTAATTAATTTGGGTTTAAGTGGTTATGTATTTTTAGTCTGCTGGAAGCTTAAGAGTTGTGTTGTGGAAATCTTTTTGGGCTGAAGTTTTGGTGTGATCTGTGTGTGGGCCGTGTGTTGTATGTGTGTGCTGTGGATGTGTGGAGTGAACTGTTGCGCGCCGAAATTTTGTGTGGACTCGAGGAAATTTATTGGAGCTTCCGAGGTTTTTCCGGGATTTGCGGCACGATTTTTGAGATTTCGTCAGTTCGAGGTTCCGGCACTACACCGACTTCAGCAATTGCCTACGGAAAGCGTTCCAGGTGGGTTGGAATTTCTTCGAGATTTATGGAATGCCCTCTAATGCTCCTGTAAGCATATTGATCATGTTAGCTTAATTATTGTATATTGATAAATCTGATAGTTGCCTGGAATTTTCTATAAACTTCATTGGAACTCCGGATCATTTTTAGCATACTTCTGATACTATATGACACTAGATTTCACGTTTTGTTGGCATCATATTTGTACCTGGATCGCTTTAAAAATCGAGAAAGTCCGTTTTAAGGAAAATCAGCATTTTCAAAGTGGTTTTAAAATTATGAGTTCACCAGGGGTATGACATAGGTCCAGGTGGCCCGTTATGCTTGTATACTCGTGCCGGGGGGCCGAGTGGATTTGTAGAGATTTGTGAGATGAGTTTCTAGTGTCATGTGAGTGTGAGCTTTTTGTTGGGATCGATGAGGTTTTCTAGATTATGGGTCGTACATATCAGATCTAGTCGGGGGGGTGGTTCTCCGACATAGCTGTGAGAGTGTTGGGCACTTCCTGATCGAGTCGTGGTGGGTTTTCCCGACTGAGTTGTGTCGTTTGAGCGTTTGAGTTTCCGATCTATTTGATCGTGGATCATAGCCTGCTATTGAGATACTTGACAGAGATATTTGTTACTGAGATACGTTGCTCGTGAGGGTCGCTCCCCTCGAGCGCCGCTCCGGAGTAGGCTTTAGACCGTGTTGGGTTCCGGTCAGACCGTGTTGGGTTCCGGTCAGACCGTGTTGGGTTCCGGTCATTTGGACAGTGGAGATACTGAGTTCGGGAGATTGATGACAGAGCAGGCAGTACCGGTTTTTACTGGTGGATTGATTGGGTTATCTTTGGTCAGGTACTTTTATTGTTGCACTCATGCCTGGGGGCTGAGGGGTGTCTTATAGCTGTGTTAGACCAGTGCTAGTGTTGTTGGGAACCGTGCGGTTTGACGGTGGTCCCGGATCATTGAGAGTACTTTGACTATTGTGCGAGATGTGAGGAGCTTGAGTCCATTCCGTTCTGAGAGAGAGCGTGGATTTCGACTATAGCCTGCATGTGCCACTTTTCGATAGCGAGTTAGTCCGATTGGACACCCAATGTTGATATACTAGGGAGGCGCAGGCTTGACTGGACCCGATGTGGCAGTCAGCTCGATTGGGTCGATTGAGCACCTCGTGTGCGAGTGGTGTATGCATAGTATGTTCTTAGATGAGTTTTCTTTTGAGCATGGTACTTGAGGCATATTAGCAGTAGCGTGTGTATGCATTTCATGTTATTGGTAGAGTTTCTTGAGCTTTATGATTAAGACATGTTAGCTGTAGTTATCTTTCAGCTTACCCATTATCTATCTATCTGCATACCTATCTGTTTTGCCTCCAGTAGACTTAGTGGGCATACCGTGGATATTGGTGACGGTACCCACTGGGATCTACCTTCTGCTGTAGATCTCACACCCGCTGCGGTGACAGGTGTACCGAGGTTGCCGTTCCGGCTTAGCTCGCGCGGAGACAGCTGATCGAGGTGAGGACGTGGCCGACTAGTTCCTTACCAGCATTGAGAGTCCGAGGTAGATGCACCCGGTATTTTTATGTTTCCACTTTTATACTGGACATTCTGAGAGATCTGGGAGGATTTTTTTCTATATTGTTTTATAGCTGGGAGACTTTGTATCGAGGTTTTAATTATATCAGATGTTCAGTGGATTTCTGTAGCTATTAGTTTATTTTTAGCTCTGATACATGTTTAGCTATAGATCTTTTGCAGGGTAGACGCTTCATCTGTGCGGCAGTTTCCGCACAGACGGCGGATCTGTTGGCGAGCCCGGGTCGTAGTTCGACCCCGGGGCGTGACAACAAGTGTATGCGGAAGCTCAATATCAGAGTACTAAAAATCACTACAAATTTAAAACTTTCATTCAATAACAAATAGTTAATGCGGAAATGAAAGCATACAAGAGTGAACCATAAATTAAATTTATTACTGTAAGACCCAGCCCTTCCTTAACTCTTCTGGTCACTCTCTTCTCGTAATGCCCGACCAGGGGCCTCATTTTTGGTGTTTTTCCGGACAGACCGTCGGGGCCCGCAGATAATTTTAGGCGGTAGAGCTCGCGGAGCGGAGCGCGTGGGCGCGATCGGTTTATTTTTCCGACTCCCGGTCTGACCAGAATTAATCCTCGAAGTTGGGGTCCCCCTTAGGCGCCTCGGGATCCGTGTTGGGACCCGCGCACCTTTTAAGGTAAACCCTAATCCTTTTAGTATAAATATAGCCGTGAGGGAAAGAGGATTAGGGTTCCTCTTATTTCTTTTGGTGGCCGCCTCTATTCTTCTTCTTCCTCCCTCGTAGCCGCCGGCAAAGAGTAACCAAGCACACGGGCAAGGGTAGACGGAGGAGGCAAGCGGACGATCCCTCTTTCTCCTCCTCTTCCGCACATCGAGGTGAGTCGGATGCGTTTCGTTTGGGGGAATCTCCCCCTTTTCTTTTGTTGGTCACGAGGAGGGAGAAGGGGCGGCGCCATCGCGCGCCGCTGCGCGCGGGGCCGGCCGCGGGTGGGGCGCCGTGCGGGCAGGTGCCGCGCGGGGTCGCCCACACCGCGGGCAGCGCGCCGCGCGACGCTCGGCCGCGCGGGGCCGCCCACAAGAGGGGGCGCCCGCGCGGGCTGGTGCCGCGCGGGGCCGCCCCGCACCGCGGGCAGCGCGCCCGCGCGGCGCTCGGCCGCGCGGGGCCGCCCGCAAGAGGGGGCGCCCGCGCGGGCTGGTGCCGCGCGGGGCCGCCCCGCACCGCGGGCAGCGCGCCCGCGCGGCGCTCGGCCGCGCGGGGCCGCCCGCAGGAGGGGCGCCGCGCGGGCTGGTGCCGCGCGGGGTCGCCCCGCACCGCGGGCAGCGCGCCCGCGCGGCGATCGGCCGCGCGGGGCCGCCCGCTGGAGGGGCGCCCGCGCGGGCTGGTGCCGCGCGGGGTCGCCCCGCACCGCGGGCAGCGCGCCCGCGCGGGCGGGTGCCGCGCGGGGCCGCCCGCAGGAGGGGCGCCCGCACGGGCTGGTGCCGCACGGGGTCGCCCCGCACCGCGGGCAGCGCGCCCGCGCGGCGCCCGGCCGCGCGGGGCCGCCCGCAGGAGGGGTGCCCGCGCGGGCTGGTGCCGCGCGGGGTCGCCCCGCACCGCGGGCAGCGCGCCCGCGCGGCGCCCGGCCGCGCGGGGCCGCCCGCAGGAGGGGCGCCCGCGCGGGGTGGTGCCGCGCGGGGTCGCCCCGCACCGCGGGCAACGCGCCCGCGCGGGCTGGTGCCGCGCGGGGGCTGCGCCCAGGCAGAGTGGTCGTCGCACGGGCCGGTGCTGTGCGAAGAACTCCGCCGCACGCTGTTGGGAGTCGTTGTAAGTTTCGGACTTCTAAGTCTTGACTTGCCCTTGTTCCTTCAGGAGTGCGGGACGCTATTGGCGACTGGTGCACAGACGCGGACTGGACGAACGCAGGACGACGCACACAAGGTGGGTACGTTCCCTGGGATTTCGGGAATAGGGATTAACTGTTAGAAATAGCATGTTGGGGCAAGGTGGAATTATCAGTCTCCTTCTGTTTTTACGCTAACCCTGTTATACTATGATACTTAATCTGAGGCTCAAGTTTTGCTACACGCACACCCGCGGTTTGGCCACCGCAAGGGTGTGCTTTTCCGGAAAAGTGGTACGTTGACCCGTGTACCCCACGCGAAGGTGGCGTTAGGAATGGGGGCCCCCATGGGTGGGGGGTGTGAGCTGTATTGTCGAGGTCGGTGCTCGACGGCCGAGGCAGGTGCTCGGCAGTGGGCATCGGGGAAGGTGCCCGATGTTATTTTTGATACTGGGTGTAGTTATGGTGGATGATGCATGGGAGGGATGGTTGCTCCGGTGTTTGTGGTTTGCCTTATCATTGCTTATTTACGCTTATCATGCTATTTCTAGTCACTAACTTCCCACACCGTGACAGGTTCGTCCAGGGGCGAGTGCTAGGGCGCCGGTGAGGACGCGAGGGTGCTGATCTGATTTTTGGGTGATTTCAGATACAGTGACTCTTCTTTCCCTTTTCTTTTATTATTCATGATAGCTAGCTGTGGTTTGCGACACCCCCGTGGGGTCGAAGTGGATGTTGCCTTTTTTCCTTTTGAATAATTGAATGAATTCTACGCTCTCTCTTACTCGGCCGTATTGAACGATGAAAAGCAAAGTAAACCATTTGCGAAAACTGCTTTTAAAACATGGGTGCCGTGTGGGCACCAAGCTTTACAAACCTTATGGGATTTATGTATTTTGCGAAATGTTTTCATAAACGATGGCGTCGTGTGGATGCCGCTTTCAAAACCCTGTGATTATTTATCCTTTCAAAACACCGGCCTTTATGCTTTAAGTGAATGCTAGAATATCAAGTGAATTGTATGGTTGTATGTGTACAAGACCCCAACTGATGTGGTTAGAGATTGTATGTGCTACGCCTTGTGAGGCACCTTATAGTTGAGACGCCGTGCATATACAAAGGAGACTCTGCCCGTTTGTAGAGCGAATTTGTGTATGCGGCGGGTCTGGGCACGCGCCGGGGAATATTGTTTTAAAAAAAAAAAATATATGGTCGAACCAGGGGCATCGGTGGCTCCTCTTCCGCGCGATGCTAACCCCCGGGGCGTGACAGATTAAGATGGTATCAGAGAGGGAAACTTTAACCACAACAGTCGGGGCCTAACATCCATGGGCGCAATACTCTGGCTACTGAGTAATAAAGTGAACACGGGATAAATAAAACGCGAGTGCTCGTTGAGACAAAAAGGGGGGGGGGGGGGAGATTAGTGTTCTCTTTCTTTTATCCCTTTAGTGCCAACACTAGCGGCGTGCCGTTTTGTTTAAACTAGGAGTAACTGGTTCGTACAAATGTTCAGATCATGGCCAGGACTAGATCCACAGCCGAGGACACGGGGGCGGACGCAGCGGAAGCGATGACTGCGGAGAATCAGCTCCTAAGGCAGCAGCTACAGGAGATGACGGAACAGTTGGCAGCCCTGAACGACCACGTGCGCCAACTGACGCAGCAACAGCAGGCCGCCGCGACGGCGGAGGTTGCCCCGGGCCCTCTCCCGGGGCCAGCGGCACCGGCAATGGGACCGCCGATGATGGAGACCCAAGGAGGGGTTGCCCCCACCCGGGCCTCCGCGCCTGAGGTGCCCTTAACTCAACCGACGGCGCCGGAGGTGGCCCCTTCGACGGCAACGGCAGGGCCGGCAGCGACACCAATCGTCGGAATTGCTCCAAGTGTGACGGTTGTGGTACCCACCCCCGCCGCGACCGCCAACGTCGCGAAGGAGGGGGCGAATCTACCAAGCGAGCGAGACCGCGTACGCGCCAACCTGGCCGACTTCAAGAAATACGACCCGCCAACGTTTGAGGGGGACACGACAGACCCCTGGGTCGTGGAGAAATGGGTAGATACAATGGAGAAGTTGTTCGAGGACCTATTGATGGAAGACCACGAGCGGGTCCCCCTGGCCGCCCACTTACTCGAGGGGAATGCCCGCATTTGGTGGAAGACTGTACGCCCCGACTCTGCGTCGGGCGCTACCCTTCCGTCATGGACTACCTTTAAACAGCAGCTATTCGGGGCGTTCTTTACCAATAGCGTGAAGAAACAACTGGAGGACGACTTAAACCACATCAGGCAGGGAGCCAAAACAGTAATGGAGTACCAGAGGGAGTTCGTGAGACTGGCGAACTGTGTCCCGTTCGTCATTCGGGATGAATCCCATAAGGCACAACTGTTTGTGGATGGATTGAGGACGGACATTTTCCAAGTGGTGGACGCGGCGGACCTACATACCTTCCAGAAGGTGGTCGACCGAGCCACCATCGTGGAACGAGGTTTTGCCGTCACGCGCGCCCGGAGGGAAGGCCCCCACCAGCAAGACGACAGGAAGCGGACCCAGATGACCTCAGGGGGAGGGGGTTCCTCCAGCGGGAATCGACCTCCTAAGCGGTGGAGGCCCCAACAGGGAGCCAAGGGAGCGCCAGGAGAGGGACAACGCTCGGAAAATCGCTCTTGCGTGATCTGCGGCGGGGCGCACCGAGTGATGGATTGCTCCAAGAGACAGGACCATTGTTTCCGATGTGGCAAGCAGGGACACTTCCGTTTCAACTGTCCCCTGAACCAAGGCACCGCATCTTCTGCAGCCTCCGTGCCCTCACCTCAGCACGCAGGGCGAGGGAAAGCTCCAATGACGTCAGCCCCCAGACCGCCAGCACCCCGATCTATAGGGGAAAAGCCACCACCTTCGGGAGGCTGCGTCTACGCGATGGGACAGCAGGAGACACACCCGTCTGAGCACGTCGTCGCAGGTATCACTCTTGCTTCCGTTTATCGCGGTAGAACCCTTTTTGACACCGGAGCGACCCTCTCGTTTATGTCTCGAGACTTCGCACTGACCCATGATTTTGAGTTGAGACCCTTACCCAGTCTGATGACCGTTCACACCGCGGGGGGATCCCTGGAGGCACGCAACATGGTGCCTTCCTGCCCTATATGGATGGGAAGGCTTCCGTGCCCCTGGGATCTGGTAGTCATTCCATTGAAAGAGTATGATGTAGTGCTCGGAATGGATTGGCTCACGTGGTACCTTGCGGTCATAGACTGCGAGAAGCGCGAGGTGCGACTAATGTACCCCGATTTTCCGGAGAACGTGTACTTGGCTTGCAAGAGCGTTTCCTTTTCTTCCATGATTCCTGCATCCCGAGCCAGGAAGTTGGTTGAGGGCGGGTGTATGGCCTACTTGGTGTCGGTGGCCCTGGCCGCCGGATCCTCCACGGCACTCCCCGACATCCCTGTGGTGAGGGACTTCCCAGAGGTCTTTCCGGCCGACCTACCTGGGTTACCCCCCGAGAGAGAAGTTGTCTTTCCTATTGAGCTTCCACCCGGCACACGACCAATCACGAAGGCCCCCTACAGGATGGCCTTCGCGGAGCTGAAGGAACTTAAGGCGCAGCTAGAGGACCTCCTGGACAGGGGGTTTATCAGACCAAGTGTGTCCCCTTGGGGCGCGCCTGTACTCTTTGTACGAAAGAAAGACGGGAGCTTGCGTTTGTGCATCGACTATCGGGAAATCAACAAAGTCACAGTGAAAAACAAGTATCCCCTACCAAGGATTGATGACCTTTTTGACCAGCTGCGGGGTGCAACTGTCTTCTCAAAGATCGACCTGCAGTCGGGCTACCACCAGCTCCGAGTCCGAGACGAAGATATTCCGAAGACGGCGTTCCGGACTCGGTATGGCCATTACGAGTTTACGGTAATGCCATTCGGGCTTACCAATGCCCCTGCGGTGTTCATGGACATGATGAACCGAGTTTTCAGACCCTTCCTGGATCAGTTCGTAGTGGTTTTCATCGACGACATCCTAATTTACTCCACCACCGATGAGAAGCACGAGGAGCACCTACGAACAGTTCTACAAACTCTTAGGGAGCAGGAGCTATTCGCAAAACTCAAGAAATGCGAATTTTGGCTTCGCAAGGTGGGGTTTCTGGGGCATATCATTTCAGCAGCAGGAGTCGCAGTGGATCCCAAGAAGGTGGAGTCGGTGACCGACTGGCCCCAGCCGACCACGGTGACAGAGGTGCGCAGCTTCTTGGGCCTTGCGGGATACTACAGACGTTTCGTAGAGGGTTTCTCGAAGATTGCGACCCCTCTGAACCGCCTAACCCGGAAAGGAGTAAAGTTCTTTTGGACGGCCCAATGCCAAGAGAGCTTTGAAGAACTTAAGAAGCGGTTGACAAGAGCGCCTGTGCTTGCCTTACCAACCCCCGGGGAAGACTACGAAGTCTACTGCGATGCATCGCGAATAGGACTGGGAGGAGTACTAATGCAGCAAGGAAGAGTCATCGCCTATGCTTCAAGGCAGCTCAAGGATTACGAACAGAACTACCCGATCCATGACTTGGAACTTGCCGCAGTGGTCTTCGTTCCGAAACTATGGAGGCACTACCTCTACGGTGTGCATTGCAACGTGTTCTCGGACCACCAAAGCCTTAAGTACCTTTTCACCCAGAAGGAGCTTAACCTACGGCAGAGGAGGTGGTTGGAGCTACTGAAGGATTACGACTTAACCATTCAGTACCACCCGGGAAAAGCAAATGTTGTAGCCGATGCTCTAAGCAGGAAGGGACAAGCAGAAGGAACTTCGGCGGGCACGATCACGCAGCAGAATGACTTGATCGCGGAATTTTCGCGACTGAGGTTGGAAGTGGTACCAGCAGGGACGGTTGAGCGACTGTTGACCTTAACAGTCGCGCCGACCCTATTGGAGAGGATTCGAGAAGGCCAAGGTGCGGACCCACAGCTGCAGCTGGAACGAGATAGGATCTCACCGGAGCAGAGTGGAGACTTTGCGGTGGGAACGGACGGCACCCTTCGTGTAATAACCGCGAGTTTACTTTTCCTTTTTGGGTCCCTTCATCGTTTTTACGGAAACCTTTTCCGACTAAGGGGTCCGGGGTGTGATTCTTTTTCCTTCGTTCTTGGCAGACCGTCGGGGCTCGCGGGTAATTTTTGGATAATAAAGCTCGCGAAACGAAAACCGGCGGCGCGATCGGTTTTGGATTCCGACTCCGGAATCTCCCGGAATAAATTCCGGAAGATCGCTTAGCGGTTCGGGCGTTTTGCACGCTTTTCGAGGTAAATCAGGTTCGGACTCGATTTCTTTTATTTGGGGATTTAGGTCCCCCTTTATTTTTTTTCCCCGCCCCGCTTAGACCGTCTGGTTCAATTTTGTGTGCGAAGACTTAGGTTTTCCCTTTTTCCCACTCTGCTCGTCCCGCACAACGCAAGTTTCCCATCGGAGCGCGTGGGAGAAGAACCCCGTTTTCCTGCGAGACGGTACGGAACCAAGGAGAAGGAAAGGACGATCCCCCTCCCCACGGAACTTGGCAAGCGAGCGTGAGACGATCCCTCCCTTCGCAATCATCGTCGTCGAAACCGAGGTGAGACGGAGGTTTTCTTTTAGTTTCTTTTGGATTCTTGATTATCCGGATCGGCAAGGGGATGGCACAGGCGACGGATTCTCCGGAATCCGCCGCATGTGCGAAGACCACCTCCCCTCCCCAGGTCGGCGTTCCCGTGACCCGCACGGGGCTAGGCTCACGCCCAGCCCCGCGTGCGGGGGGTGACCCGCACGGTGCGGGGGTGAGCCGCACGTGCGGGGGTGACCCGCACGGGGCTAGGCTCACGCCCAGCCCCGCGTGCGGGGGTGACCCGCACGGTGCGGGGGTGAGCCGCACGTGCGGGGGGGGTGACCCGCACGGGGCTAGGCTCACGCCCAGCCCCGCGTGCGGGGGTGACCCGCACGGTGCGGGGGTGAGCCGCACGTGCGGGGGGTGACCCGCACGGGGCCGGGCCCGCGCCCAGCCCTGCGTGCGGGGGTGACCCGCACGGGGCTAGGCTCACGCCCAGCCCCGCGTACGGGGGTGACCCGCACGGTGCGGTGGTGAGCCGCACGTGCGGGGGTGACCCGCACGGGGCTAGGCTCGCGCCCAGCCCCGCGTGCGGGGGTGACCCGCACGGTGCGGGGGTGACCCGCACGGGGCCGGGCCTGCACCCAGCCCTGCGTGCGGGGGGGGTGACCCGCACGGGGCTGGGCACGCGTGCGGTCTCGCGCGCGGGCGGGGTGCCGCGAACCGGGTTAGACGGAGGGTCGGGTTCTCGTCTTCTTTAATTTTCCTTAAAATCTAAGTGCCGATTTTCCCGTGCGGCAGGTGTGTGAGCCGGACGAGCGTGTCGGGACGCGAGGAAAGTCGAACCTTAACCGCTACAAGTAACAGGTGGGTTGTATTTACCTTGTCCTAGTCTCTAAATTCTATCGTATGGGACGGGGTCCATTCTTAGTGTACTGGGGTTAAACGACGATGGGCGATAACTTATGCATGTTAGTGAGTTCCCTATAGCGTTTAGCGTTAGTTACCGTTGGTTGTTCTCTTTTAATCACTATATGTCGGCGGGCCACCGTCGAGTGCGCGTATTATTACCTTGTTTTTCAATTATGCACTTTACCGCATTACTTTTGTTATTCATATTATGATGCTGACATGATGGTGGTTACGGTTACTTGGCTCGAGGTTGCCACACGCGCACCCGCGGTTTGGCCACCGCAAAGGGTGCGCTTTTCCGGAAAAGTGGTCTCTGACCCGTGTATACCCACGAGGTGACGTAGTGGGGCCCCTTATTAGTGGTGGGGTTGAGGCGCCGAGGTGCGAGCGGTGCGACCCGTCGGTTTAGTTGTCCGACGTGGTCGGGTTTCTGCAGGTACGGTACGGGCCGTCGGTTTAGTTGTCCGACGTGTCCGGGTATTACAGGATACAGGTGTACAGGTTGCCCTTCCTCCTTGGGGGGGGGGGGGGGTGGTTGCTCCGGCTGTCTTCACGGTTTGTTTTATTATATTCTCCTGCTCTACTACTTTTACGTCACTGACTTCCCACTTTGTGACAGGGTTCAGACGGGGGGAGACATAGGCGGTGGCGAGGACGGGGCAGGAGCAGCTGGGTCGCTGGGGACCCTGGACTGTATTTCCTTTTCTTTCTAGCATTTCATTTACATTGTGGTTATGTGAGAGGTTCTCGATACCCTCGTGGGGTCGGCATGGATGTCGGTATGAGTTGTTATTAGTTATCCTCTTATGCATTACTCTCCTCTTTGAATGTTATTGGCCATTTGAAAATGAAAAAAAAAAAAAAAGGGTAAAAGAAAAAGTAAAGATTGCGAAAACCGTTTTTAAAATAGAAGTGTCGTGTGGGCACTGGTTTCAAAACCCTGTGGATTTATGGATTTCAAAAAGGGATTTCAAAACTTGGTGTCGGGTGGGCACCGCTTTCAAAACCTTGTGGTTTTATGCTGATTTCGAAACTCGCTTTCAAAACATAAGCACCGGGTAGGCGCTCTTTATAAAACTGTGGATTTATCCTTTCCAAGTTGAACGGCCATATATTTTAGATAAGTTAGAATGCTGGTTGTATGTTAATAATTGTTCTGATTGAAAGGTTGCGTATGTTTGAACATGTACTGAATGCTACGCCGTGCACATACAGGGGAGACTCTGTCCGTTTGCAGAGTGACCCTGTATGTGTGGCGGGTCTGGGCATGCGCCGGGGGAGAGGGGTTTCGCTTTTACAACAAAAAATTTTTACACGTCAAATGTTGACTTTTCTATGAATCGTTTCCGCTAAAACAAAACCCCCGGGGCGTGACACTTCGGTTCCGAGGGCGGATCTGCGTGCCTGATCTGCCAGATCTAAAGAAGGAAATCCTGACTGAAGCACATAGCGCCCCCTACGTGGCGCACCCTGGGGGCACCAAGATGTACCGGGATATCCGACAGACCTTCTGGTGGCCAAGATTGAAGGGAGATGTGACGCTGTTCGTAGCCCACTATTTGATTTGCCAACAGGTGAAAGCCGAGCATCAACGGCCGGCGGGGAAGTTGCAACCCCTACCCGTGCCCGAATGGAAATGGGAGCAAATCACAATGGACTTTGTCACCGGTTTCCCACGTTCGCAACAGGGACACGACGCCATCTGGGTTATCGTGGATCGGTTAACGAAGTCAGCTCATTTCCTACCCATCCACACGACCTGGACACGCGACCGGCTGGCTCAAGTCTACCTCAGCGAGATTGTGAGGCTGCACGGGGTGCCAACGACGATCACCTCGGACAGGGACACGAGGTTCGTTTCAAACTTTTGGAAGAGCCTACAACGAGCCTTGGGGACCAAATTACACTTCAGCTCAGCCTTTCACCCCCAGACGGACGGGCAATCCGAGCGGGTGATTCAGATACTCGAGGACATGCTTCGCGCGTGCGTACTGGATTTGGGAGACGGATGGTCGCACTACCTACCCCTTGCAGAGTTCGCATACAACAACAGCTACCAAGCGAGCATTCAGATGGCGCCGTACGAAGCATTGTACGGCAGGCGCTGTAGATCCCCGATCTGTTGGGACGATCTGGGGGAGAGAAAGTTCTTGGGGCCGGACCTGGTGGCCGAGACTGAGGAAAGGGTGCGCCTCATCAGGCGACGTTTGGCGACCGCCCAGAGCCGGCAAAAGAGCTATGCAGACCGGAGACGACGCGACTTGGAATTCCAGGTGGGAGAACACGTATTACTGCGGGTGTCGCCGTCAAAGGGGGTGAAGCGGTTTGGGTTGAGGGGCAAGTTGAGCCCGCGGTACATAGGGCCATTTGAGATTCTGGAGCGCATCGGCCCGGTAGCCTACCGCCTCGCCCTACCACCGAACCTTGACCGCGTTCATGATGTGTTCCACGTATCCATGCTTCGGAAATACCTCCCCGACCCTTCGCGGGTGCTTGACGCCTCTGCGATTGAACTCAAGGAGGATTTGAGTTTCGCAGAAGTACCGGTGCGAATCCTAGCCCGGGAAGACAAAAAGCTGCGTAGTCGGACAATTCCCTACGTGAAGGTGCTTTGGAGCAATCAAGAAGAGCGTGAGGCAACTTGGGAACCCGAGACAAAGATGAGGGAGTGTTACCCGGACCTGTTCGCCGCTGGGGAAGATTAAGTTTCGGGGACGAAACTTGTTTTTAGCGGTAAGTGGTGTACGACCCAGCCCTTCCTTAACTATTCTGGTCACTCTCTTCTCGTAATGCCGACCAGGGGCCTCATTTTTGGTGTTTTTTTCCGGACAGACGTCGGGCCCGCAGATAATTTTAGGCGGTAGAGCTCGCGGG